>JACYXH010000242.1:1337500-1520000 GCA_026745465.1 Lota lota
ATAACCCCCCCCCCACACACACACACACACACACACACACACACACACACACACACACACACACACACACACACACACACACACACACACACACACACACACACACACACACACACACACACACCTGTCAACCATAGAGGTGTTGCAAGTGTACACATGAATGCCGATCCCGTTCCGGGATTTGGCGTCCCCTGCGCCACAGAGGGTGTGCAGTCCCTGTAACATAAAGAGTCCCAACCCCAGTTAGTACAAGAACACCACAAAGAAACACATCAGCCTTTTGAAACACAGTAGACCATTAGGTTACACTTACTGCCACAAAGTCCACTTTGGTCTCCGAAGATTTGGGGATGGTGAATGGCAGCCATCGCAACTATTAGAAATAATATAATGAGCAGAGATTTTGCTTTTGTAATGCTTCTGTAGACACATGTATTCTGTTTTTATGTATGACTATGTGCATATCTCAACTTGCCTGTCTGTCTGCATGTCTGTATGTCTGTCTCTCAGTCGGTCTGTCTATCAATCTGTCTGTCTGCATGTCTACCTGCAATCCTGTCTAAATGTCTGCCTGCCTCCTTGTCTATCTCTCTATCAATCAATCTGTCTTGCTGAATGTGTGTCTGCATATCTACCTGCCTGTCTGTCTATGTCTGTCTGCCTACAAGTCTGACTGTCTGTCTTTATATATGTCTGCCTATAAGTCTGCCTGTCTGTCTCTCTGTCTGTCTGTACCTGGTTGGGATCTGGCTCCACTTCATCCCAGCTCTCCGTCAGGTCCCCGCGTGGTGCGGGGCTGAAGGGTTTGTGTTTGACAGACGGAAGGATGCGGTACAGCCAACTGAACACAATAGCACGAGAAATTAGGACAACCGATCATTTAGCAGATGAAACAAAAACGTTAGCTGCGACGATTTGTTTTTAAATGTAACATTTTCAAAAGCCATAGGTCGTCCCGTCCCCCCCCCCCCCCCCCCCCCCCCCCCCCCCCCCCAAATCCAGTACTTTGTTGAAATGAAAACAGAGCACATGATCAAATTATACTCATCCATCTGAATGCATCTTAAAACTACTACGGTCGAACAATTTGCACATATTATAAGAAACACTTTGCTTCACACAAATGCACCAGGGGTATCACGGTTTGCTTTTCAGGTGGTATCCACTACCGTTATGGTAGTTATGGACTTGGATTTCAAGTTGTGTGAGCCAGATATGCGCTAGTTAACAGTTAATGCTGAAGTCACCTCACTAACTTAGCTAGCGTTAGGAAGCTGACGAAAGGCTTCACAAGCATGTGCGACTGGAGTCATGTGACATAATGACAAATGGGGAGACTTGATACGGAAATCTATTGTACCTCCAAACTGGCCGATATAATGATGCTCCAGGTGCACAGTAACAAGAGATTACAAACTAAGAATTTGCCCCATCACTCAATTTGAGCTCAATGTGTCGTCATTTGACCAGTGTGACTGATCAATCAGACCGGCAGGGACCGACGACTATACCTCCTCTTATTGGCCGGCCGTGGGCAGGTGAAGGCGGAGCCAGAGAGCTGCTCGGCGTAGAGTCCGTATGGGCAAACCTGAGGATTGTTCTGTGGGACCAAAAAATTTGTAAATCGTCTGGGGTGGTGGATTATGGATTACGGTGTGTGTGTGTGTGTGTGTGTGTGTGTGTGTGTGTGTGTGTGTGTGTGTGTGTGTGTGTGTGTGTGTGTGTGTGTGTGTGTGTGTGTGTGTGTGTGTGTGTGTGTGTGTTTGCGTGTGCGTGTGCGTGCGTGTGTTTTACCTGTCCTTCGGGTAACGTTCCTGGACATCGGGGGTCTTCAGAGGAGAACTCGTTCCCAAAACCACTTATGTACTGGGGAAGGCATTAGGACAACATTTCTATGAGCCTACTGCAATTCTTACATATTTTTTTAATCTAGAAAAACAAGATTGAACCACGATACTTTTTCACAACATAAAACATGTAGGCCTAGCCACAAGTTTATTTTGAGTCGTATCTCAATTTTGACAAAATTGGCGGTTTGCATTTTAGGGCAGTTTAGCGTAAGCCTACTGGTTATACATTTGCCTTGTAGGCCCGTCTTTGTCCAGCATGAAATCGGCAGCAGAAACTACGGAAAGGCGGAAGGCGCTGAGTCATTGTTGCTGCTGCTAAAGCGCACGGGGATGATTTCCATATGTGCGCGTGCATGTAACAGTTCTCTGAAATGAACATAACGCTGTGTTCAGAGCGTTTTTCCAGGATATAAAAGGTAGTTATCATTGTTAAAACAAATGTCCCATCACTGTTTCATGTTTACTTTATTCAAATACAACCACAGTGGTGCAAATGAAAGTGGCAAAGTTACACAAATTATAATTTGAATTATTATTAAATCTTCGGTTGCCCTACTGTGCCTGCAGTTTACCACGGTTTGTAGTATGCCTACAGTTTGTAACAAAATGCGATTTTATACAAGATAGGTGGCAATGGCACATTCTTTCAACAGGCATAAAGCATCAGGGCAGCTGCTGAATACAGCTCTCTGATTGGTCCAAAATGAACGCCCCCTAAAAATATAGACTGCTAAAACGTACAGATTTCAGGGTCATATTTAGCCTAAATTGTTCAAGTTAAAAAATTTAAATTCAAACTGGAAACCATCTAACAGATTTTATTTTTTTACAACGTCATCTTATATAAGGCAAGTACGCATATATAGATAGGCCTATCCATAGCCTACATGCAGTGTTGAATTTGAAAGAAACATCCCTTACCTTTAAACCAGCCATTGCAGAGTTAGATACCCTTGACTACCTACAAGTTAAGGTTAGATTAGTGTATTGTATAGCCCTACTTGGGTAAAGTGTAACTTATTCCTGGTATAGGAACAGTTGTCACCAGCTGCACCGTGAGTGTGAGTGTGAGTGTGAGTGTGAGTGTGTGTGTGTGTGAGTGTGTGTGTGTGTGTGTGTAATCGGAGTTAAAAGGAATGGAAGACCGGAGGAAAGGGGGTTGGACGTATACTCTTTCGCAATATGGTTTCAATTAACCCGAGAGATGTGACGTCACTGGTTCTCTTTTCCAAAGAGCGAAGTTCGTCTAGTGACAAAAGCACATAAAGAAAGGCTGCAACTGCCAAAACAAACAAAACAAAAACGCAAGCAACCTGTCCTACTACAAAACATAGACACAAGACGACAACAACACACCAGCGAAGGCAGGCCTACTTGGAATGGAATCAGTCCATATCGGTATAACCTGTTGCAGGAAAATATGACTTTTTTAATGCGTAATCCACATAAGACGAGTCACGTTTCGTGTACCGCGATCCACAAATATGTGTTAGTTGTGATTTGTAAAATGGCATGCACGGACATTACACGATACACAAATACATAATATTCACTTGTGTCTTGTAAAATTATATCCACATTCACTTTTACACATGTTTGGATCGCAAGGGCCTTGTGAGTTGCTAAATTTATGGATTTTTGTCAAATCTGTCCCACTGTTGATCTGTAAAATGTGAATGCGCAAGACTTGAATATGAACGTAACCCACAGAAGACGATTCACGTTGCGTGTATCGCTACCCACAACTGTTTTATACTTGTGCTTTGTAATCAAGATCCACAAATACACCTTTTTACTTATGTCTTGTAAAACGATTTCCATATATTTCAGTTATCATATTATGCACATATTATGACATGTGAACTCATTTAGACGGGACATGCATATAAAAGGAAGTGAGTTGTAACTCAAATAAGACAATTCCCATTACCACGAACCACAAATATTTGAGGAAGGCCGCGTTCCGATCGCAGCCATCGCCCTGGGCTGTGACATGTGCGGGATTTGGGACGCGTGGTGACGACAAGAGAAACGGCTATTTACGCATGCGTCTGCCGAAACCAATAAAACCGCATGTAAGATGTCACTAAGCTTCCATTAGTCTAGGCTCGATTACCTTTATATTTTATGCCTTAACGGTCATAACGTAGCCTGTTAATTTGATCATGCTTAACATATTCCGTGTTGCCATGTTATTATTCATCGAGCTACATAATTAGTTGATTTCTCCGAGAACAAATATTATTCATTGGATTCTATGAATGCTCCAAGGACCAACAGCAAAGCAATTGATTTTTGATATGAACAACAGCATGACCCCCCAAACGTCCCCCACATTACCTACGCAAAATGTATTCAGTTCATCTTTTGAAAAGACAGTCCAAATAGGGCTATAATGCCCCCAGCAGCTGTATGAAAAAGAATCAATTTCTCTCTCTCTCTCTCTCTCTCTCTCTCTCTCTCTCTCTCTCTCTCTCTCTCTCTCTCTCTCTCTCTCTCTCTCTCTCTCTCTCTCTCTCTCTCTCTCTCGTTCTTGCCTCGACTCAACCTCTTGTCTATTTCTTTTCTTTTTGGGGGAGGTGGTTCAGGAAGGGTAAATGATGGCAATTCTCATAGCGAGGCGCAAATAAACTCGGCGCGGCAGAAGTAACTGTTCTCCGGCGAAGCGTGCTATCAACGCTGGGGCTCCCCCGCTGGCAGGCAGTTTAGGGTGCTGTGCCGAAGACGGAAAAGCCCGATGGAGCAAAATATCCCGACCAGTCTGCGGAAATTGATCTGCCCCTCGAATGGTGGAAGAAATGAGCGATTTTAATTGTGTCCCCGAGTTTGATGATAGAATTCTAGAGTATTTGGTATCCTGACTATAGGGGGGCTGTGTATTTTAAGAGGGTCAGAAATAGCAGTGGATGGGAGGAAAGAAAAACCATTTGCCTAGGCAGTTATATCTATGCATGCGTAAGTGTGCCATGAATGTTTTGTTATTAGGGGCTGGCCCTGGACTCAATGATATCGAATGGTGGAAGAAATGAGCGATTTTAATTGTGTCCCCGAGTTTGATGATAGAATTCTAGAGTATTTGGTATCCTGACTATAGGGGGGCTGTGTATTTTAAGAGGGTCAGAAATAGCAGTGGATGGGAGGAAAGAAAAACCATTTGCCTAGGCAGTTATATCTATGCATGCGTAAGTGTGCCATGAATGTTTTGTTATTAGGGGCTGGCCCTGGACTCAATGATATCATATTAAATGGTGTTCAGAAAACTCACCTGGAACCCAATCGATCTCAATATATATGCATAAACAACCATGCATGCATGCACGCACACACACACACACACACACACACACACACACACACACACGCACACACACCTTATATATATATATATATATATATATATATATATATATATATATATATATATATATATATATATATATATATATATATATATATATATATATATAACGGACGGACAACATAAATCGTCTCTTGTAACCACGGACCAATGACCGATATGGACAGAATACATTTTCAGACCCAACTTCATGGATACACAAACACACAAGGCCTCAGCACACGTACACACTTTTTCGGCTGACCTTTGACCTAACCTATGATCAGCTAAAATAAACATTGAATGACTTTCGATCATGGACCACACACACGAGCACGCACACACCCACACTCACTCAGAAATACACACCCACAGAAACACAAACCAACTAAATGTAACAGAAGCACGCAACTCAGGCTTAAAAACCCTATTTCACAAGCCTCAGCCTGGAATTCAGAAGCGTGGGGTTGTAATTGTTGATTATCATCGTGTCGCACACTCGACTAAAATCAATGGGCCTATCATATCTCAAGCCCAAGCTGTATAGCGTTCTGTCACTGGGCGGCGGCGTTGCGTGCGGGGGTTACATTAGCGCTTATTACGTCAACGACACCATTTTCGCTGCAAACTGATTGGCACAAAGTCAAGGTCAAAATCATGCAAATGAACCCCGGAGCTGGTGCTGGAGGGGAGGGACTGTGCGCCACCTCAACAACATGTACAGCCGCAGCACAAGCAACCGTGGCACTCATTTGCCTTCTTTTTTTTCCGCTCTTGCGGCTGCCGCTATCCTGGCAATCACCAAGAGCGCGCGTGGAGCGGGAATACATTAGCACAGGAGAACCCAACACCGCTCCGGTCGACGGAGACTCCGCACCGCCACACAAACAACAATAACAACACGTTTTATTTTCGCTCTTTCAAACACTCTCCGATAGCGTTGGAGCTGAAGCGGTTACTGCGTCGTCGCTATGCCGGGTAGCCATACATACACACACACGTAGACACATCGACTACATGTTCTCTCTCACACAGACACACACACACACACACACACACACACACACACACACACACGTAGAAAAAGACAAGTTGCCTCACACAAGCACACATATGTCTTGTAATAATAAATGGTGGTGGTGGTCCATCTAGTGTATCTATTTTCCGATGTATTACGTTTTTTCTGCGGGCAGACAATATATAATTTGCCATGATACTGTGAGAATACAGCCATTTATAAATACTCACAAACACCTGGGAATAAAGGAAACAACAAATGAGCATAGAAATAAACAGGGAATGTGATATTTGAGGATGAGATTGGCCCTTTAGATGTGTGCCACCTGCCCTCCCCTTGTGAGTGAGTGAGACACACAACAAAGTGTGTCTGTGTTGGAGGAAGGTGGGTATTTGAGAACCATGATCGTACACAGCAGATATGGCAACTCAGAATTTAGTATTTTATAATCACAGCCCTGTTACACACGAGTGACATTTAATGTTTAATTATCCATGACATAAGTTATCCAGTTCCAGAACACATAGTCGTGCGCACATACACACGCACACATACACGCACATGTGTGTATGTGTGCATGCACACGCGCAAGCACAGGCACGCACGCATACATACATGCAGGTGCACAAACACACACACACCCATTCACACACACACACACACACACACACACACACACACACACACACACACACACACACACACACACACACCTGACAGCTCCATTTAACACTGATTAGATTTGCAAGGACATGCACAATACCCCTGTGACTGACTCTCTCTCCCTCCCCCTCTCTCTCTCCCTCTCTATCCCTCTCTGATTTTCTCACTCTTCTTCTGTCTCTCTTTCCATCTCTCTTTAACTCTCCCCCTTGTCCTTTGCCCCCTTACTCACTCTCGCTTGCTTTCCTCTCTCTCTCTCTCTCTCTCTCTCTCTCTCTCTCTCTCTCTCTCTCTCTCTCTCTCTCTCTCTCTCTCTCCGAGTGTCTCTCTCCCTCTGAGAGAGTGTAGTTGAGTATCTCCCGCCGTCTCCCCCCCCCGGGATAATGTTATGCAAATGGCTTAATACGAAGATAAAGACTGTTGCAGCGTGCGGCGCTCTCCCGGTTAACGGGCGCTTTCTCCTGCCGCCGGCGCTCTAACGAGGAGGGCACTATTCAGGAGTCATTAAATGATGGCCTTCCTGACATGCACTCGCTCACCGCTACTCCTAACCCCCCCCCCCCCCCCCCCCCAGCCCCTACGCGGGGCTATTAAAGCCGCTCACACCCACACCGAGACACACACCGCAGACTGCCTTTTAGCAGCCGCTTCGAGTTTCTTACACGTCACAGTGTCACAGAATAGAAAATTACACTCTCCTCCCACGGAGAAAATTGCTTTGGAATTGCTTGGTTATAAAGATGTGCTTTAAAAGGAGGGGGTTGCATGCAACAAAAAAATTAATAAAAAACAAAAAGGGTTAGACACAAACAGAATTACTGAAGCACTCCTAGTACAATTCCTACTAGTTAATCAGAGGATTGCTAATTATTGATGTCAAAAGGGATATTTCTGGGTATGGGTGTGAGAGAGAGTCTTCAGATGTTAGACAATGATCACAGTATTTAATTGTCTTTGTTTGTGTGTGTGCTTTGACAGGGCATATGTGCCGGAATAATACTGTGATCTCATTTCCATATCTCAACCACACAAAACTGAGCATCCAAGTTGGGCACATCCAAAGTCATGGATGACCACAAACCAATGCCTCTTTTTCTTTTGTATTTCCCTTTTATTTTCTAACCAAGGTAGCTTATCCAAGGCTCCTTTGCCTAGTGGTTATGCTGGCGGGAGATACTCAACTACAATAGCAATGCTACTAGCAATGCTACTAGTAGTAGCAGAGTCCCATTTCTGGTGGTAGTTATTGATTTCATCATCAGGACACTCAATAAGTTAGTTATTAGTTATTAGTTACAAAAATGTTAATAATACAAATATGTTCAAACAATAATTTGATACAATGTTTGAGCTCGTTCATTTCTTTAAAGTGGAACCTGCGATTCTTTTTCACCGACATGAGATATTACCTAAGCAAATTAACTCAAAACTTGTATTTGGCTAGTATGAGTTCAAAGATAAAGAGCATAACCCCTGTCTGTCAAACAACTTTGTGCATGCGATTCAAGGCTAGCATAGATTGAACATATAGCTTGCTAGATAATATTACTAGCTGGTTAGAAAGTTGCTTCTTCGTATGATAAACGTGGTGGGGTAAAAGAAGGCAGGGCCTCGTTGTGAAATGTGACAATAGAATATCTCTACCGCTGCAACACTGGTCAATGAAACTCACTCACAGTAGACTTTGAGTCAGTGTGGCCACTTTAAGATAAGTTTTGGAACCAAATTTGAACAAAAACAATCGTACCCACTGCAGCTTTAAGAAACAATTTATTTTAAAATGTATGCATGGTGCTTTCAATGGTTATACCTTCACTTCATCCACATCCTTAGGAAAAACCAGGGCCAAGCAGTTAAAATAATAACTGATCATTGAATAATTTAATTTATTATAAAAGAGTTATTTTGTTTGAGTTGGCAATGAAGCACATTGAGCCAGAACTTGAAAAGACAACCAAATATCTTCAAAGTAATATGAAACGTTTAGAGCACAGGGGATCAGAATCATAGTGTGGTACCAGTTGTTGTATTCCCTGAACCAAGATAGATATTCCATTTTGTGGACACTTTTACCCAAATCGTCTTACAATAGCCTACGGTGAGTGCATACATTCTTACCATGGGAACCCCCAGTGGGGATAGACTAGAGGGGTAGCTTGGTCACTCAAGTAGAGTATGAGTTTTGCGGTATTTTGTTGTCTAAGTGTATCATATTGTTTGTGTGTGTGAGTGTATGTGTGTGTGCGTGAGTGTGTGGGCATGTGTCTGTGCGTGCATGTGTCTGTGCGTGCGTGCATGCATGTGTGTGTGTGTGTGTGTGTGTTTTCGTGTGTTTGTGTTTGTGTCTGTGTGAGTGTCTGTGTGGCTTGTGTGTGTGTGTGTGTGTGTGCGTGTGCGCGTGTGTGTTTTCTGATTGACCATTAGGAGGCAGGCAGTCCCAGAGTGTGCAGGGTGTACCATGGCCACACTGGTGGCCCCTCAGGCCAATTTAGTGAGAGAAAAGCACTTGGATCTCGGGCCTGTAAGTCTGAGGGTCCCCAGTGGGGGGCAGCGCAGCCCTGCAATCTATATTGGATTTATTCCTCTCCCCATCTATAGGCCCTGGCCCCCTACAGAGAGGAAGTCTGACTGCACACTCACTGAGAGATTGTCTAAAGACAATGTGTTATTATGGAACACACAGGATCGGGTAAACACAAGCAGGAAGCAACATGTGCACATCATTTGCACTCATAGACTGAGGCAGACAGGTTGACTCAGAGAGAGAAAAACACACACCCACACACACATACAGGCACACGTGAACACACACACACACACACACATACACACACACTTATACACACACACAGAGTCCATCGTGAAGTCATGAAGACACACATCATCTCAGCAAGGACGTGGTTACAGCACACTTTTGATCGCTGTGGGGGTCACACCAGGGTCAAGATTCACTAAGAGACAGAGAGACAGACAGACATGCAGAGCAATAGACAGAGAGACACGCAGACAGGCAGATAAATAGGCAGACAGACAGACCGACCGGCAGAGGAGGACAGACAGATGGACAGACGGAGACACAGAAACAACCAGACAGACAGACATGCAGGCAGACAAACAGAGTTAGTCTATGTTCTATCAGGTTGACCACTGTTCCAATGGAAAATGCTATTCTGATTAATGAAGGGACAGATCTAAAATGCTAAAATGGATCTTTATCATATTAAAGCAAGAAGGGGATTTACATAAAACTCAGACAAGGTCAGAGAGAAAAGAACTTCTTAATTTAGTCTAATCAACTGTCATTTGCATCGCGCCATTTGCACAAGGTATTGCTACTAACTGAATAAACGGACTTCTTCAGATTCGAGGGGGGCACTCTGGTTTTGATAGACTGGCAAGATAACTGATTTGCATATATTACTTTGATTATCTCATTACTAGGAGGATTCTTGCGGGTTTTTTGACACTCGCGCAACCAAATTAAAATGAAGGCCTGCAATCAATAAAAGGGCAATGCAGATGTGAAAACACAAGGCCCCCAGTATTGTGTGGTCAACCCGCGAGAGTGATTGTGACTGTGGCGGTGGTGATGATGCTGGTGATGATGTTGATGATGATGATGATGATGATGATGATGATGATGTACCTCTTCAGAAGCACACGAACTAGGGGACTCAGCAGTAGGCTTGCTAGCTAGTGCCTCAAGCTCTTGATTCACATGTGATCAAAGCCGTAATCAGTGGAGACAATGGGGTCGCAAAATTGCCGCTCTGGCATCGGTGACCTATTGGTCTCTCTCTCTCTCTCTCTCTCTCTCTCTCTCTCTCTCTCTCTCTCTCTCTCTCTCTCTCTCTCTCTCTCTCTCTCTCTCTCCCTCCTCAGACTCGATGATAATGCCCCCTGGAGACAGCACATCTGTCCTCCAACTCAACTCAACTGTGTTGGGCGTGCACGTTCCCGTGTGCACGTGAATGGCAGTCTTGGGTTCGAATTAGTATTATTTATCCGTTTGTTAAGGGAGCGATTTGGAGAAGACTCCCGTTCTCTTTTTCCTATTAAGGGTCGCACTTCTCTGATAATGTAAATTACGAGTAAAGGGAAATTTGCATGTGTAAAATTCATGCTGTAAATAATTATAGGTCTGTGGGCCTGCAAAATGTCCTTCCTATTCGGCCTCTCTGCTAAAACACCCAGGCCCCAATCCAAAAGACGGCTTCTTCGGTTGAAGCATTAAGTCATTAATTATTTTCCTTACATAAGGGCAAATTATCGAGTCAGTTGAGCGAAATTAGAACCCTTTGTTTTTTATCCGCATTACTGTTGTAAATTACGGATGATAACTGCGTGCGCAATTGCCTTTGTTGTTCCGATCATCGCCTGTCGTTCTGAACTCGCACTAACAAAGTCATTAAATTGACTCCCTTGAGCTCTCATTATGCGGGCAGTTAATAACCGCTAATTAACATTGCTTACGCGCTCCTTAAAAGCTCCCTCCACGATCTCCCTCCCCTTTCTTTTCCTGTTCGGCCTCTCTCCGGCAGAACAGCATTCAATTATGCCACAGTAGCTTTAGAGTTGTTGTTGGAGGACAATTCGCCGTCACTAAAGGAGGTGCATTACTGCTCTGTAGGCAAAGGATCTCTACCCCCTTCAATTGTAATTACACCTGCTGCGGGATTTAAGAAAAAATGCTTTTTCGTTAAGTACATTTGCCTGAATAAAACTGAGTAGGCCTATTTCTTGGTTTGCCCATGAGGCACTAGAGACAAACCATCCAATCCAGTGTTTGTTTCAAACGTTGTAGCATTGCACACGCATTACCTCACCACATAGCCTACATATCTGACATCAACGTGGATGGTTGGCACACTTTAAGAAATATGTCCACAGTAAGTATGTTTCGGCACCAAGACGTTTAATGCTTTGTCAATCAAACACGAGTTAAAGTCCTGAGCTCCCACTCTTTCCACAGGTTACCCACGCCTCAATGAAAGGCCTAGAGCGTTGCGGTGTTCATCTACATTTTGCTGATTAAGTCCAGAAGATGGCGCCAGCTGAATGGCTTCAGGTGCCCAAGACGCGTGACCAACAGGGGGCTATGCTTCTCCCTTGATGTGCCTCATTGGGTTCTGACCATACCCCCCAACAGAGAGTCGAGAAACCAAATAACATAGGCCGCTATGGGCCTGGTGAATTTGTAGATGTCATGTTATTTTAGTTAAATGACGGAAGTGGCATTGTATGCTAATTACATTTAAAATTCAACGCAGATTTGTTTTTGTTTTTAACGCAACAAAGGTTATGGACTCACCCACGGGTCAAATACCGTTGGAATTGAATAAATACAGAATAAGACATCTGAGAACCCCTTATCTAAACGAAAGACAAGTGGTCGAATAGCACGCAGTCAAAGATGCACACGCATTGTGGTCTCCCGCCTTGAATCGAATGCAAAACAAAAATTGAACATGCGAAAATTGTGATTGTTTGCCCCCCCCCCCCCCCCCCCCCTAATGTATGCACGTAATTAGCCCATTTAAACAACGCGTACATGTCCAATCAAACGTTAAACATTAAATGGCTGCCCTGAAATTACAGAGCAACTCTAAATAACCGTCTGCATTACACACGTCTGTTTGTGACCATACAACAAGAAAGACACAACACTGTATGTTGTTATTAGGTCTAGGGGCCTACTCTCATTACTGGGTTGATTTGCGTGCAAATGGACCGGCTCAAAAGTTGCATGCACTGTAAAGGCTACAAATTAACAGTGAGTTTAATTTCAGAATATTTTATTCAGAATAAATTTACTCCGATTTGTATAAACTGCTGGAACATATATTAGGGCTATCATCAATGCCAAAAATCTAAAAGCAAATTGTAAATACTTATTGATACTAACTGAAAACGTGTAGAGTTGTCGTTTTTTGTTTTTTTAACGGATCATTGGCGCTCTTGGAATTCCATTTACCATCTCAAAAACGATCAGAGCAGTTATTAAGCTATCATTAAAAAAAACGTTCACTATTTTCTGGACGTATATTTTATGGTTATTTTTCAGTGGCAGTAATATTGGACCGCTACATAAAAGAAACGAGAGAGTAAATTGCGGCTTGTTGAAGTTTTGGATTGAATTCTGAAAATGATCCTTCTAACAGTGATGGCTTCTACGGCGAGAATGGGGGTCACGCCATTCTCAGCGGGTTAAATAGACTTTCATTTAAAATTACATTCTCGATCCATCTCTCGCTCCCTGTCGCGAGCTCGCGTGGTGTCCTGGCTCCCCGCTCAGCGTCCTTGTTGCGTCTCATCACCGTTACCTTCACTTTTTAAGTCAATCATACACGCGCGGCCATTTGATCGCCCTCACAATTCCAACAGAGACCGGGTAATTAGCGCGTGTGTGTACGCCTGTGGTGCTTGCGCGTGCATGTGTGCGTGTTTGTGCATATGTGTGTGTACGTGTATGTGCGTGTGTATGTCTGAGAGAGCGCGAGAGTGTGTGAACCTTCAGACTTGTAATTAATTTGGTGTGTGTGTTTGTGATTGTGTGCGTGTGTGTGTGTGTGTGTGTGTGTGTGTGTGTGTGTGTGTGTGTGTGTGTGTGTGTGTGTGCGCGCGCGCGCGTTTGTTTTATAAGGAGGCAGACCGTTATGTTAATATTTTGAGAAAACGATTTTCCAACTTCTAGTCAATTACGTCTGGGCCTACTGATACATGTCCAGCCTACAAGCCATGATAATGTAGGTCAGTAATATCTGCATTTCATTTTTTTAAATAAATTGGCTAAGGCCTAGTTGACTAAGACAATTATAACAGTCCCTACAATCTGTCAAGACATGTGATATAAAGCATTTTTATCAGTTTTCTTTTTATTGTCATCACTAAACTGCCTGCTGTGGTAAACCACAATGTTAAATTAAACAATGTTTTATAATCTAGGCCTATCAATCTCTGCGGTGTTTGAGGGGCTGTTTTCAGTTGAACACAAACTCCGGCCTAGATTACATTTATATAAGCGACTCAATACTACAATCCACGGTGCATTTAGACATGCATACATTCCTTAATTTAAGATAAACCATAACCATTCGCCCATAGGTAGGCTTGTATGTGATGCTTCAAACATAACCATTTAGACCTAATATTTAACATTACTGTCCATTTTTGAGCTTCTTATTGAGATTAAGACCCAGCCATTGCTTTATCTAACCATATTCAAAAATGTAATATGACTCACTAATTTGACATTAATAACGTTTTTCATATTATTATTGTTTCTTTATTTTCTTTATTTTCTTTATTATTATATTATTATTTATTTATTGTTGTAATTGTAGTTGTAGTAGTTGTTGTTGTAGTTGTTATTATTATTGTTATTATTACAGTCCAATATTCAATATTTTGGGATATTAGCATCTCCTAGTGTTAGTGATGATAATAATACAATTAGCACTGAATAATCTTTATTTTAAAGGCTACACTAAAAACAGCAATAAAACATGCCCAAAACATCCCTCAAGCAAAACTAGCATCATATATGAATATCAGAGATATTCAGAAGCTCTGTGGTCTGTTCGGAAGCTGAGTTCATTCCATCGCAGGCAACATACTCCATGTCAAGTTTTACTGCGTTTCTCACAAATGAACATTAATGGCTAAAATATATAAAGCTGCCCCCCCCCCCTCCCTCCCTCCCCCACGTGAACCAATCAGGCAAGCGATAATAGCCCACACGTCGGTGCCAGCGCGAGGAGAGCCAGGCGGAGCGCGAGGCAGCAAAAAGCTGTCTGTCATTAACGGCGGGAGAGAGAGAGAGAGAGAGAGAGAGAGAGAGAGAGAGAGAGAGAGAGAGAGAGAGAGAGAGAGAAAGCGCGCGTGAGGAGTGAGTGGAAGCAAGTCAGGCGGCGGCATAGCGACTCGAGTGAGCGAGCACGAGGGACGAGAGAGAGAGAGAGAGAGAGAGAGAGGGACACCTTTACGCACTCTTAGACAAAATAAGACGAACGCCAACACACAACAGACACACACGTTCAAAATGAGCGGTCAATTTGAAGAAGATATCCACGATAGGGACGAACGGAAGAGTAAATCCCCTACCCTGCTGTCTTCGTACTGTATAGATAGTATATTGGGCCGGCGGAGTCCATGCAAAGTCCGGCTGATCGGGGCGCAAACTTTGACAGGTCTGGCGAGCAGAGGCGAGCTCCACAAGACGGTGGAAGGTAAGAGGGTGCACGGAAGTTGGCTTTTCGTTTATATTGCATCATTTAGAGCGATCTGTTTTCTCAAGCAAGATGATAAAATAGTAGTTAGGCATTCCAAATGTTAAAAAAAATTAAATGGCACAGGCCTAATACCATGTGTCAAAAGCCACATGTGTATGTCACTTATAAATAACAAGAAAGAGGAATTACGTCAATGTAGGTGATGTGAATATTGAAGGCAGAGCAACTTACTTGAGCTAAAGTAGGACTATAGTAAATACACAACCTATGGATTTACCTTTATGTTTGTGAGACATAAGGCTGTGCCTAATGCCATGCACACAAAAAAGGCCTGCATATGTTCATGTCGTTTTGCTTTAACCGACTCAAAGCTATTTGTGAGAAGAAAATGGTTTACATCTTTGTCCCATTTCCTATTTATAGGCTCAACGAAAGACCCTCTATCACTGGACACGGACATGCATCTCCCACCCAAGCTACGTCGGCTGTATGGCCCAGGGGGGAAATACCTTCACGACCACGGCGACAAGTTTGACAGGGATCGGCTCATCCTGGACCAAGCCTGCGACAATCTGAAAATCAGCCAGGCTCCACAGGTGAGCATCAGCCGCAGCAAGTCCTACCGAGAGAACGCGTCCCTAAGCCGGGGAGAGGGCGACCAGAGCCCCGGGGAAGGCTCGGAGGACAGCAGCCTGGGGCTGGTCGAGCTGGGCCCCTTGAAGTTCGAAGAGGACCCGGGGAAGGAAGAGGAGACGTGCAGGGACACGGCTATAGCTCGTTCCCCAAAGGACGAAGAGCGGGAGAGCTTGAACGCAGGGGATGGGGACGGAAGGGACGGGGAGGACAGTGTGTGCCTCTCGGCGGGAAGTGATTCGGAGGAGGGGATGCTGAAAAGGAAGCAGAGAAGATACAGGACTACGTTTACCAGTTACCAGCTCGAGGAGCTGGAGAGAGCGTTCCAGAAGACCCACTACCCCGACGTGTTCACCAGGTCAGTGCAAAAATACCTAAATAGCTGAGCCTTGCCAATCATGGTAACAATATTTACATAATTGTAAGAGGTGTTCTTTCTTTTCGTACTTGTTATCAACTACTTGTTCATATTGTTTTTTTAGTTACGATGTTATTATTATAATGCATTAATTACTGAAACCCATCAAATATTTTTCTCAATTACAGGAAAAAAACAATGAAAATAATAACAATGAAAAACAATACAGCATCTGTAATAACTGCAATAACAACAAAAAATAATAAGAACAACAATTATAACACAGTACTTTAATAATAATATATAAAATATAATAACAATAATAATACATATATGTAATAATAATTATCATAATAATAATACATTTAATAATAAAAGTAAATTAATTAATCACCAATTATGTATCCGTAAATTCTAAACGAAGTTCAACCGTAAATTACAAATGACAACGTTGAATTCGCAGTCAGTGCAACAAAAAAAGCAGCACAGTGGTTCTGCCCATGTTCATCCTCTTCTATTGTTACAGCTGACATAGACCTAAATGTTTTCTCGTGTGAATATTAAACGCATTAGCTTGTATTACTTTCAGCCCAAATTTGGGGCCCTGTCAAGCTCAAGGGCAAGAAAACGAACGTTATCTAGTCCCAGCGTGCATGCGCACCCACGCACGCACACTATCTCTCTCTCTCTCACACACACACACCACAAATACAAACACACACACATACTGTCTCTCGCTCTCACACAGACATAGACAGACACATACTTTACCTTTTCAATTACAATAAATCGTTTACCTGAAATTAAAATGTATTCAATGGCATCATTGGCACGTGTCCACCTGTAACGCTATAACATACCCTTCATTTTAGACTTTTAGCGCTGGGGTTTTTATATTCTTTATCGATTTATTTTAAAGGCGTTTGTGTCTAATTTGCGCTGCAAGCCAATCTCGTATTTTAGGGTACACCACTTGCTTTGTGGCAGGCTCGTTTAGATGCCATTATTTCGACCATTATGTTGTTACATTTTCTTTATGATTGTCGGTGTGACAATCACTATAGGCCCCTTTTCAGCACATTCGTGACAGGCTAAATAGAACATGACTATGGCTTATTTGAACAGTTCATGGAGGGAAAAAAACGAACCTATTTTGCTTGTCTATTGTTGACAGTGAACAACAGAGGGACAAAACAGAAATGCTTTATTGCGCCCAAATGGTGGCTTATAACCCTGAGTATGAATTTTGTCTTGCAGGGAAGAACTCGCCATGCGTCTGGATCTCACCGAGGCGCGTGTCCAAGTAAGTGGTCATCTCTTTATGGTTGCTTCTCAAAGACCCATCATCCCCATCGCTCGTAAATCAAACAGAGGAAACCAAAGTCTTCTAATGTTTCATGTGCCATATAAAAAATGAGTTTATCATGCAACATTTCCAAGATCATAAATGGCGATATGCGTCACCGATTCCGAATCGACACACACACGCGCAATTTTAGCCCGTAATTTATTACAGTGAAAACGTGTTAATTGTCCCCGAACGCTAAGTGGGGAATGTCTTTTCCTGTTATCGAATGTTATTACATGCAATTTCTGGATGTTTTAGAGGCAATTAAGCCAATGCAGGCTATTCATAAAACCTCACTTAGCGACCCGGGTAAACAGTAGGCCTACTCTGTTTCTGCCTAGGATCACTCTGTTTGAATTCCCATCTCTGGGGGATACAAGGGGGGTGGGGGGGGGAGGAGGCCAAGAGAGGCAGAGAGTGGCAGTCTGTGCGTAAAATGGGAGCGACAGAAAGGAGGGGAGAGAGAGAGAAAGAGAGAGAGAGAGAGAGGAGATGGCGGGAGGATAATGCTATTTGATTTCCCATTATGTGATTGCAATAGACCCGCATTGATCCGATGCTTTGCACTTGGGAGCGAATGAGAGACCATTAAAGGTGTTTGCGCCCCACCCCCCCTCACCCACCCTCATCCCCCTCTCCTCTATCCCCCATTGAGAGCGTGGCTTGCATGTCAAAGCCCCGGGCTCATAACCAAAGAGACAGTTCAAACACGGATGGGATGGAAGGCTGGGAGGTTATATGGTCCGACGGTAAAACAACAGATGTCTCCTGAGGGGGACAGTAGGTGAACAAATCACTTAGTGGGCACCATCAGGAGGTGATAAAAACTCATAAATTCCCAAGGGGGGGGGGGGGGGGGCAGCATGATGCTAAACAGCCCTTTGGGAAGGAGGGGGGGGGGTGATAATAACATGGCTCTTTTCTATTTGATGTGTATGTTTGTTTGTGTGTGTGTGTGTGTGTGTGTGTGTATGTGTGTGTGTGTGTGTGCGTGTGTGTGTGTGCGTGTGTGTGTGTGTGTGTGTGTGTGAGCAATTGTCGCTCTCCCGTTCAATCACTTTGCTCATGTTGACATTTTGCCTCATTGTGAGAGAAGGCCGTATTTCCGCAGAGCAAAGTGGGTACCAGGGGATGCGTGGGAAAGTTAAATAGGCCTACTCTCCACTTGGACAGTCAGCCCAGTTCCTTGGCTATATTTTCGAAGAATTTTCATTTAGAGCGCATTAATTGAAATTGGAGTCAGTGCACTGGTCATTTTCTCGTATCTTTTGTCAGCGCCCTGTTGTTAATTATCTTGTCCTTCCCCTGAAGCCCGTCTTTAGGGACCCGAACTTAATTAGCCATAAAGTAGACTGAAGGGCCCCCTCGGGGCCCAAAACCCACGCGTAATTACCGTTGACTTTCAATCACTTTCAACCTAAAGTATTTAATAAAAGAACAAAACCTCCTGCATGAGCAATATTCTTTCCTTTATCAAGAGTGTTCTATAAGCAGTAGCAGGCTGGAGAAGATGTTTACTAGAATGAGATATATATACGTCTTCACATCGGGAGAAGGGACTTTTATAAGGTTGTTTTATAAAGTCAAGTTGAAAGTGTTTTTTTTTTTAAATGTCCCTCAACGTTTTATTCAGAATATCCTGTGTGCGTTAAAAACGTTTTCACATCGTCCTCGCAAACCTATCGTCTGACCGCAACACCGGTTCTGTTCTGTCCCGTCTCAGGTGTGGTTCCAGAACCGCCGGGCCAAGTGGCGGAAGCGGGAAAAAGCCGGGGTGCAGGCCCACCCCTCCGGCCTGCCCTTCCCGGGCCCCCTGGCCGCTGCTCACCCTCTCAGCCACTACCTGGACGGGGGCCCCTTCCCCCCACACCCGCACCCGGCCCTGGAGTCCGCCTGGACGGCCGCCGCCGCCGCAGCCGCCGCCTTCCCGGGCCTTGCCCCTCCCTCTCACAGCGGCTCGGGCCCCTCCATGGCCACGCCCCTCGGGCTGGGCACCTTTCTGGGCACGGCCGCCATGTTCCGTCACCCGGCCTTCATCGGGCCCACCTTCGGCAGGTGAGCTTCAAGCGGTTTTTAAAAGAGATGTTGCGGTCTGATATTTCCTTAGACGTGCTGTGCTTGTGATGGTGTAGAACACATAGAAACAGTTTTAATTTTCAGTCAAGGGTTTTGCGTTTAGAGGGGTGTATAGGGAGGGTTGTTGATCCGGATTAAGTACTACAAGCTCCATATACAGGTGACATCGTTGCCACCTGTTTAATAGGCTTTGGCTTTTATGCTAGCAGAGTTAGTTGTTTGCTATAGTCGTCTCTCTCTGGATATTTATCCGCTTGTTCAAAGAGGTACAATGTTCGCTCTGTTAAAAGCATCTTGCCGTGGAACCAAAACTGAGCAGAATGATGTGAGTTAGTAACCATGGGGATATGGCTCACTCTCCATGTGCCCCACACAGAGGTTATCTTTATATTTCTTTTATTAGTGTTCTTTTCTATAGCTTTTACTAACACCCTGCATTTGTTATTCTTCTACTCAGTTTTTTAAGGAAACAATAGAAGATGTAAAAGCATGTAAGTTGATTTTATTACTAAGCCTAACTTTACTTTTGACAAACTGTGGGGGGAAAAAAATCGTTTTATTGAACAATTGTTATTGTTTCTATTAAAATGAAACAATGACATTGAATAGCAAGACTCAATTGCAAATTAAATTGCAAAAAAGTTTTTCCTATTCTGCCAAACGCATACATCCCACGCAAATATCCCATTAGTGCGAAACATTGTATAATGTATCTGTGATCCTAAATTGTATTAAACGCTCCAATATGTTTTGCAATCCTCAGGCTACAGTAGTAAATTAAAACTTTGGTTGTCCTTGTTGGTTTATCCCTTCAAGCATCCATAAGCGATGATATACTCATAGCATCAAAGTAACACGATACCCAACACGCGTGATCTAGAAACCTCTTCCCCCTCCTCCCTCCTCAGGCTTTTCTCCAGTATGGGTCCACTCAGCAGCGCTTCCACCACCGCCCTCCTCCGTCAGCCAGTACCGCCGGTGGACGCCACGCCCCACCACCACCACCATCACCACCACCACAACCCGGGCCCCGTCCTCTCTGACCCTTCCTCCGCATCTTCCTCATCCTCCTCCTCCTCCTCCTCCATCACCTCCTCCTCCTCCTCCTCCCCCACCACGGCGGCAGCAGCGGACCGCCGGGCCTCCAGCATCGCCGCGTTGCGTCTCAAGGCCAAGGAGCACTCGGCTCAGCTCACCCAGCTCAACATCCTGCCCCCGGGGGCGGCCGGGAAGGAGGTGTGCTGAACGCTTGTGGGGAGCCCCGCTTTTGGTGGAGGGGGGGGACCTTACCCCAAGATACTCGCTCGCTTTCTCCCCTCTTTTTGTGTCCCTGATGCAAGATACTCCCCCACCGACACTGAACCCCGATCCTGTCCCCCCCCCACCCTCCCGCTACGTTGCCCTCCTTACCTCTGAGAGAAAGGAAGTGTCTAGGGAGGAAGCGCTCTCGCTCACTATTCCCCGATACCTCACGTCTCTCGCCCTCCGAAAATTATAATACGACCAAATGAAGGAAAACGACACAAAAACAACAAAAAAACATCGGAAAACTCAAGTGCGTTTATGAATGGAGTTTGTTCAGTGACTGCTACTACTGTTGCATGGTCTCAAATACAAACAAGTACACACACACACACACACACACACACACACACACATACACACACACACATTTACAGACTCATCTTCCAGAGCGAACCAAGGACTATTGAGGGCATTTCAATCATCTTTGAATGTTGAATTAATTTTATACCGGAGTAATAAGATAGCATAGGTTCCTATATACAGCAATCATAAACATTGTAATATTTAATATCATTGGACCCTAAACTTGGACCCCTCTAAGGTAGACAACGTGGACAAGAGCTCACTGGCAGCTATACACTTGTAAGAGCCCATGCATGCACACACACAGTATACAGGAGGTTCCTCCCCCCCCCCCCCCCCCAAACCAAAGGAAAATTGTCTCTAGAACCTTCCATATCCTTCTCTACAAGTCTGACACCATCTATACTTCTTGTATGTCAGTCACAGGCACACGTAGCATCCAATTAGTTTGCCCCAAAGCACATGGCAATTTGACCTTCTTTTTTTTGTGTATCTACAGCAACAACGAGGATACGATTCGTTTATACTATTGCTACTTTCTCTTATTATTTTGCTTTGAAATTCATTTTGTTTCAATTTCTTTTCAGCACTTAAGCTATGTGACGGTGTTATTTAACCCGGGTGTGACTACAAGACATACAGATGAAGATAAGATTAGTGGCGTGGCTCTTATTGCTTGACTGTGTGAGATTAAACATGTACATATTGTGTAAAAAAAAAAAAAAGACAACACACAAAAAAGGAGGATTTTCAAAACAGGGTCATGTGTATTTGAAAGGAGACCATGTTTTAAAAATTGCACTTCGTGTAGTGTTTTATGAATGTTGCCCTGTGAGGAATTTCACCTGTGTTTATGAAATATTAGGTTTTTAGATAATTATTTATGTCAAAACTTTCCTTAAAGAGCGAGTGAAGGACAGTTTTTCTTAATAACTGAGTATTCGTTTCCTGGTTTAATAATGCTAATTTGAATAAATTATGGTGGTAAAATGGGTTACTTAATTATTTCAAATTAGTTCAAGATTAGGTGGCTTGAACCAGGAAAATTAACTATGTAAAATATATAATAGAACTATTAATAAAATGTGTTTATTAACTGTTGTTTTTTGTCTAATACTGTCGCAATGAACTCAGAAATAGCCAATGGATTAGATAATAGAAACATTATCTTCTTGATAGATACAAATGTATTTGGAGGGTTTTTGGCTTTTTAAAGAACAATTTAATTGTGTCAGATAGTTGGTGATAATTCACAGAAAAAAATAACTTTATCCAGAGGCACTTAATAGAAAAATCGTGCAAAGATTTGACAAAACCATTTGACGGAAAGGTTGATGCTTGATGTGCATGAAGGATGTGGATCAAGCTCAGCTGTTGGGCCCTGGCGATCCTCGGTGCGCTGCGTGTGTCTCCCTCAATCAGGAAGGTTGACAAAACACAGACCATATATTCATGAGCTAATCTCCACACGTAAAAAACACGCGACAAAGGCGAGCGTTTTCAATTATCGTCCACTTTATCTAGGGTCCCCCCCCCCCCCCCATCCCCTCCCCTCTTTACCAAACTCCTTTTTAAATCTTTTAAAGGCACTAAATTGGTCTTAACATCTGTAATGCCATGTCGACGGCAGTGAGTCGCTTTGTCATTAATGAAGTAACAAACGACTTTATCAAAAGTCTTTCTCTCGAGTCCCCACTCCTCACCAGTCTCCCCCACCTCGTTGAGTTAATCCACCAAAGCCCACCCCCCCCCCCCCCCCCCCCCCCCCCCCCCCTCCCCATTGGATCTTCCTGGTTATGTAGAACTATTACAGCAATCAATGCATGCCATTCACCGGCCATTCCAGTCAATTTAACCCGCCTATAGTGTCCAACCAAATCGCGTGAAATTAGCCCGCGGATTAATCTAGTTCCTTTTATTGTCTGCCGGATAATCTCTTCGTCCACTTGCTTTGGTTGTGTAGGTCTATAGTTAGCCTGATAATGATTTAATTCAATAACTCGATTTTAACCCACTTAACAATGAAATATCTCACAGCACATCGGCAATTAATCGGAGACATGAGTTGACAGGAGATATAAAAACGTTCATAATCCAAAGGTCCCCCGTTCAACGGGCCAACATCTGCCCTACTCGCACGACTAGACCACCAGTTTAACTATGATTCAAAGAAGAAAAAAAAAGGATAAAACAATTTTGTTCAGCCAGATCACCATCCGCCATGTGAATGCATTCTTTTAAAAATCCCTATTCTCCAACCATAAAGCCAAGTGAAGCGTGTTTTCCTTTCTGTGGGGCAGAGGCCCTATAGGATTTTGATGAGATTGTCCCGGGAGATTTAATCTTATTGTGAGTATAACTAATGAATGGCAAACCAATTTGTACCTAATATCAGGGGAATGCCGGACGCGGATGACCTGCTGCGCTCAGGGCTTAAACTCTTTCCAGCGCAAAAGGCGAGAAAATTGAAATGCTGTCGCAGGCGATGGCTCCGGATTCATGAAGTCACACTTGTTGAATGCGAATCCCGTGCCTTTTCATTCAAGACACAGCCAAGTAGGCCTCTGGGATTAGCCGGAGACTCCTTGGCAATATTGCATGAATGATCACAATAATGAATGTTGATATAAAAAGGCTGAATAACCGCATGGTCCAATCATACGCCTCTTTCACTTCCAAACTGGCCCACGGGAAAATTGATGATTTAGCGCCTTCTATCTAGGCTCATGCATTGGACCAAAGCCGACTGATAATAATCGGCGGCAGCCAAAGGTGTCTTTTAACTCCCACAATGTCGCACCCATTTTCATCATTGGCTCTCCCTACTCGGTACTGTTCCCCTGATTTGGCCGGTGATTTCGATTCTCCCGAGCGTCGTTGCTCCCACCACGTCCTTCTGAAAGAATGGCCCCAATCACTCTAGACCTCATCCGGATCACCCCTCACTCAGGCCCCGGGAGAGGGGCTCTAAAAGGCGCTTTGATGAACAGACTCGCCTCCCCCCGACGAACAGGCAATGAAAGGCCTGAATAGCAGCCCATGGCACTCCGCTCCCTTTCGGATCGCCCCTTAATTCCCCATCTCTCTTGCTCTCATCCAATTAGCTCAGTGTATTAAGCGGTTTATCGTCTCATAACCGCCCTTTCAGCCCGAACAAGGGAGACACTTTGCAATAGGACCGGCTCTCCTTTTGACACCCTCTCTGGTACTTCTATTTTCCACCGCGCTATGAATAATAGGGACAGAATAGAGGACTAATTCCCTCATCAAAGGCTACCTTGTTCGTCGCTTTGCTCAACACCACCATTCTGGTCAAAACGACAAGCAATAAAGCTTAACATAACAATACCCGGAGACTCGTCCACTCTTATTAGCTTAGCTACAGGTCGAATTAATACGGAGACTCATTTTGGCGCGCCTCACGTCCTCACCCACCGCACGAGAACTTGATTGGCGCGCGCACTGGGATGGCGCGCGCACAGCAAGGCGTTATGTAGAATAGGTCCATTATAGTCTATATGGGCAATGACTAACAATGTAATCTTATTGAATCAAAATAGGGTTGATAGCCACAGCCTGACACTGGAATAAAACAGTGACTAAACTGTAATTTATTAAATAAGAGGAAGCCTTTTCGTTCCATTTCGTAGAAATACGCAACTATGTGTTGCATAGTGAATTGTCATTTAAGTGTTCAGCACACTCGAGGTTTGTACTTCCTCAAGTCAGTGCTTCAGGGTAATTTGCAAGCGGAGCAGTATTTATAGACATGAGAACTTCAACATTCAGTCGCCTGTTTATTAACTGAAATGAAAAATCTTTGTAAGTGATGCAAGTGACAATGAAATGTAGATAAAGGATAAAGTGGAAAAAGAAAAAAGTGTCAGACAACCAAAAAAGGGAGTCAAAATAGGAATACATTCAATAACCAAACACACTACGTCATGTTTCTTTCAGTTTATTAAAGTTGCACTATCAAAACGAGCTAAATCCACATCAGCACACATCTCTAAAAAACGAACAAACACCGCCATTACAAATACCCATTAGATTAGAAAATCCTCCAATGGTAAAAGGAGTTCCATACATAGAAACGGACACATACACAATAAAAAAACAATTTGTTCAGGGAAGGGACAGTGAAATAAATGACATCACTTAAACAGAGCCAGAGAAGGAACAGGAAGATCAGCTATTCCATACGCAGACAAAAGGGCGAGCGAACCCCACCAACACCCTCCCTCACCCAATCATTTCCCACCGCCCCCCCAGAGCACCCCTCTCCCCCAATCACAAATGTGCATGAGGCTGTGCATGTGCACACACATACACGCACTGACTCTCACACCAAGTTGGTTTCTTTCACTCCCCCTCTCTCCCTATCCTTCAGCCTCTCTCGCTCGCTCTGCCTCCGAGACGCACAGAATTGGGATGAATGGAGGTAATCAGGACAAGTGTCGGAGAGCTACAGGCGTCCAGTGGACCTGGTGGCCAGGGTCCCTATCATTGGCTAATTGCCGGGCTTTGGAGTATATAGCGGGTGCTTTGAGGATAAGTCATTTACACACACACACACACACACACACACACACACACAATTCTTCTCAGGACCACCACTACAAACACACACAGGGCTGCACATTCACATTGCGCACTGTCATTTAGGTGTAATTGCCCCCCACCCCTCCAACCCCACCCAACACGTGATATAAGCTGATGGGGGTCATGGCATTAGCGAGTGACCGTCTATGACAGATTCATGTGTGTATTTTGTGGCAGCAGTGAATACTTACAGGGACTGAAGGGGGCTGGGGGAGGTGATGGGGTCTTCAGCTGTATCTGAGACGCTCCATTATAGGTCTATCTGATATAGGTCTATCAGATGGAGGAGTGGGGAGCGGCTATTGATTGGAAGGTGGTTGGTGGGTGCTGCCCATTGACATCCATGAACACTTACATGGATGGATATGAAAATTACGCATAGTCGAGAAACGCATAATACATCGGGGCTATATACACAAACTATATTTTATACACACACTATATTTAAACATCATACCACAACATTTGAAGGCCCAGTTCTTTGTGGGCCTGGAACAAGAAAGTCCAAAAAGGTTGA
This sequence comes from Lota lota, assembly GCA_026745465.1. Taxonomy (NCBI): domain Eukaryota; kingdom Metazoa; phylum Chordata; class Actinopteri; order Gadiformes; family Lotidae; genus Lota; species Lota lota. The sequence goes on from JACYXH010000242.1 coordinate 1,363,742, forward strand.
CAATTTCTGCCATTTACGTAAGAGGAATCCAGTCCACGAGGTAATGGACACAGAGGGGGCTGGGTTCTCCATGACTTAAATCCCGGTTGGCCAGGACAGACGAGACGACGGCTCCCCGATAGAGCTTACCGACGAGAGCTTAGGAGGTTCCTTGTGTCTTTTATTTGAGGGAGGTGAAGGCCTGGAAGAGCTTGGAGAGGTTAACCTCAGAGTACCCGCTCGCCGCCAGGGCCTTGTCCGGGACCTCCTTCAGCTTCCGGTACGTCTCCTGCTCTGCCTTCCAATTCCAATTATTCACGCGCACTGGAGGGGTGGAGGGGTGGGGAGGTGGAGGAGAGAAAGCTCATCAATGTCAGTCATTAGGCATTCCCCTACACGGTACCATCCAGCCCTGGGGTTTTCCAAATGATTCGTTGTTTGGTCTATAAGATGTTAGGAAATGGTAAGAAATTATCTTTCAGTGTTTGCCCAAGCCCAAGATAACATCGTTAAATGTCTTGTTTTGTCTACTACCCAACAAATCAATTACTCAATTAGTTGTTGCATCTCTAGCCGGGACACATAAGTGGGTCCAACACACAATTGGTTTGCGGGCGGCCACAAACAATATCCTCTTTTTGATATGGTCAAATATATGCTCGTCAGTTTTATTTGATCTCCAGTATGTTTCGAAGACAGGGGTAGAAGAAGAAAAAGGGAAACCTGTATCGATGAACAATATACATAGAGAAATGTGAATTATATGGTATAGACAATGGACGAAATATTTTGTGGATCCTGGGCCAAAAGTCGGAGGGTGCTGGCAGGTAAAGGTTCTGGACACCATGATCTAGCGGATAGGGTGACCTAATAAGAGGCCAACAACAATCTGAGCTGTAGTTTCGCCATGCCTTTCAAGTTAGGAAGAACCATGCGGTTCAACATTACAGATACAAAACCCACCCACCAACCAAACCACGAGACCACTTCAGAGAAGAGGAGCAGGGGAGCGCAAAGTGGATCATGGAGGAGCACCTCTGCCTTAACCGAGGAGAGGTAACTGTTCCATGAAGTCAAGCAATGCGATCATTCTGGCCGCCTGGGGGAGTGGGGGATGACAGAACTGGACTGGGGGGTGGGTGGGTCGATAGCCACACACACACACACAAGCCATGAGGATCAATACTGGAGCTCAAGGAGTGGTATGAAGTCAATGTGGCGTCTGTTATCCCTTCAGGTGGGCTTGAATAAGAACTGGAGGAAACGCTCCTCTGGGCGCCGTTGTCACGGCACCATTACAGCACGCAACAGCGCAGGCTTCGCATTCAAAAGGAGGTTCAGGGAAACGAGGTGCTTTCGAGATAGGGATGAAGAAAAGCTCAATGACCATGAATTGCTGGAGGATTTTTGTATGGGAGAAGAGGGGAGAAGTAAACACGTAAAGGTTAACAAGGCTCTTAGCCAAAAAAGGTAGGCTAACTAGCGCTTAGCAGACCTATGCTACGACTGAGAAACCCTCCGTAAGAATCCTCTGAAAGTCAGTTGAGGACAACGGACTTGGCTCTAAACAAATATCATCCGTGAAGTTTACGGAATCAATGGTTTGGGATGCAGCAGAGCGCTATTCTGGTCGGCTTATTGGCGTCTGCATCAGAAAAGCAGTTTTCTATCGGTTTATTAACAATGAAGCCCTACAAAACCAGTTGGAATCTATAGGGGTTTGAAATTAGCGGACCAACAACTTGTGTACATGTTCATAGTCCTCTATGCAGGATGGGTCGGTGGACTCCTGGCTCTCACACATAGACACGCTGTCAGTAGCTAGTATATCTCCATGGGCCCTGGCTTCCTGTCGTCCTTCCTGTCTGCAGCACTAGAAGCTGCTAGATAAACACCAGGCCACTGAGCCTGGCCCTCAGCAACAAAGGTGAGAGACACAGACACACACACACACATGGTGGTGTGGTAGGGTTATACTAGGTGGAGAGATACACAGCAGGATTGATGGTAGTTAAACACTTGAGGAGGCATGGACACTCACACAGTCATGGTTACTAGAAAACATCCCGCGCGACAAAACAATCTTCATGCACTTATTCTGTGCACGTGCACAAGCACAGTTGACTTAAACATTGATGGCGACCATTACCAGATAATCCTCATAACTGAAAAGAAAGGGATGGAGAGAGGGAGAAAGAAAACGAAGAATACAGTAGATAGAAATAGAGACAGGAAGAGAGAGAGATAAGGAGAAGTGTGTGGGGGGGGGGGGGCGGCAAACTAGTCTTTTCATCTGAAGAATGGAAGGGGGGGGTGATGATGCATGATCAAGCGAAAGCAATCATGTCATCATTTCTGAAAGGTAGGAGAAAATAATTCCTCCCCTCCTCCCCCCTTTTCTCTTTCCCACCTCAATCACTGTGTGGCGAACAGATAAAAGAATGATTTAAGAGTATGAAAGAGAAAAGAAAAAGAAAGAGCGACCGAGCTTGCTCCGAGTCGCCACACAGTAGGGGTCGCAGTTCAAATAAATAGCATCCTTAAAAAAGAAAAAACCGCCGCCAGACAGAAGGCGAGGGAGACGGCGCGAGGGGAGAAGGTGAGGTTGTTAAGAAGGCTTAGATGCAAGCCAATGGAGGAAGTGATTGGGGTACCAACGAACGTGGGGTACATTTCAGATGGAGAGACGTAGCAGTAGGGGTTCAGGGGGATAGGGAAAGGTGGTAAAAAAAAAAAGGAATAGAAAGAAAATCAAGCCTTGAGCAAGTTGTTTCTGGTCCCAGTTCTTCCCTCATTGTCTACGACCTAAAAATTGGCTTTCAAGGTATCTCCCTCCACGCAGTCCTTAAACTATCCCATCTCACACACACACACACACAAGCACACACACACGTGCACGCACACACGCATGCTACGGCGAGTGTACCAGGGGTTATCTCTGCTCTAACTAGGTGTTGTCACACACACGTGCACACTCTGGCGGCTGCGGGCGCGACTAGATCGGGACTCTGCACGCTCTAACTAGGTGTAAATACAATAACAAGCCTGTAATTAAGTGAACATGATGAAGTTAATGGAGAGCGGCCATTCCGTCGGCCGCCCGCATGAATATTCTATTAGGCTGGTGGCAGCGGGCAGCTGGAATAGCAGTTAATTTAATCACCACTCGGAGCACGGGGAAACTTCTTTGTGCAAGTGTAATTGCACAGAATGAATAATTGATTTGACAATCTCACCCGCGGATTTTGCCACCCCGCTTTGTAGCCGTGGAGGGAGGGAGGGAGAGAGGAGTGGAGCGACAGAGTGTGAGAGAGAGAGAAAGCGAGAGAGGGGAGCCAAGAAAATGGAAAGAACCGTACGGAAGAGGGAGAGACGGAGAGAGAGAGAGAGAGGGAGATGAGAAGTGCACAGAAGATGAAAATAAGCGAGGATGAGGCGACGGAGAGTGGGAGGGGAGAGGAGGACAGAATGCTTGAGAGGTGGCGGGGAAGCATGCCTGTAAATGGATCATTAGAAAAGCGGAGCTCAAGGACAATTTGTATTTTATCAATGCGGCAAAATTACATTATTGCTCACACACGCAATCATACTGCCCACACTCGAGATGTAGACCCGGGGCTGGAGCATCAGATGGAAGAGCGGTGAAAAGAAAAGAAAGGAAACAGATGGATTGAGCCAGGGAGGGAGCGAGGGAGAGGGAGAGACCAAGCCAGAGAAAACAGCCAACTGATATGCAATAAAAGTCACTGATACAGGAAGATTTCAGGCAAGCGAAAGGACAAATGACAGTGGGTGTGTATGCATGTGCGTGCATCTGAAAAAAAGACAGTGGATTCTATTAGATATCCTGCAGAGGCTGAAATTACCTCCATGTTTTACTCAGTTGCGGCAATCAGGCACAGTAATGCAATGTACATGTAGATTATGCACAAGTGTACACATGGGCTTACGCGCACACACGCACACATACACAAACATACAGCTGAGTCGCAGTGTGAACATCACAATGATCATCAGCTTTTCATTCTTTTTTATGTACTTGTCTTTGTTTTCGGCACACGCAAAACACCGTCACTTCAAAATGCGCTTCATCAGTCACACTAGGACTGCCTCACCAAAATCCCGGTGGCATGGTTTATTTGCACCATTTGACTCAATTTAGACTTACAATTGAGTGATTCATTTGAAGCGTGAATAAATGTTTTTCTTTTTATGACCAGGCCAACAATAATGGCTGCCGCTGCAGTCAAACATTTAAACAAAAAGAAGGTGATTTCCGATACAGGATCCATATTTCACCGCTCTGTATCACATATCTTACCACACTGCCAAAGACGCATCACATTGTGTGTGTGAGATCTGTCAGACTGGGCAATGGTCAACGGTCATAAATGGTCAACATCAAAGCATTGCAAATGAGGGCGCAAATACTTCCACATCGAACACATGCAAGTCCCAGAATACGAGGGTGATACACTGAGAGTATCCCCCCACAAACACACAGCTAAGAGAGCATGAGCTGGGACCCTCCCTGTAATGGGAGGAGTGTGTGCCCCTGGGGATGTAATGCAGTAATATGTGGTATTACTGGACCAAGGGATACCACCTTAAGGCTGTATTTTCTACCAGCGTGTGCAAGAACATGCATCCACCTTCATGTATACAGGGGTTATGCCATGAATTGTATTAACATCACTAGAGGGAAGGGGGGTGTTTTTGGCTCATCGGTGGCAATTACTTTAACAAGTTAAGTTAAAGTTAAACCTCATCATTCAGGAAATAGACATGGCCCCTTCTTGGTAACATCCCACTGTATGTAATCCAAGCAACATTTCAGTGACATCCATTTTCAACAGCCATAATCCTTTGTTGCCTCTGCTTCGGTAACAAAGCTTACACTCTGACTACCGTTTTTTGCTTCAGTCGGTTTTCCTATTCTGATTAGAACACACAAGAATGGAAAGACAACAAAAAACAAGCACAAAACGAAAAGCAAAACGGAAAAAGGGGCAAGTCAAGAATTGATTGCCGATGATTTTTCACATCTAGAAAATGAAAGAAAAAAAGAACGAAAGACGAAAAAAAAGAGAAAAATCGAGGCTATAATCATGTTAGCACCCCTTTCCTTTTCCCCTCCTCCTCATCTGGCCCAATCCCTCCATTTCAGCTCCCTCCATCGTCCGAGTGGTCATCTGTTGATTACACGTTATATTTACCTCTGCTGTGTCGCTCTTTCACTCCCTCACTCAGGCCGCCCAACACACACACACACACACACACACACACACACACACACACATAACATCCATACATAAATATTTAATCAAATAAATAAATGCCCGGCGGCCCTTTCTAATCAAGTGACATCAATCAGGGAGGCCTGTCTGTGGGTAAAGAGACCTTGCGGACCGACACCGCTCCGAGCAGGCCTACCGAGCGCTGAAGTAGCCTCTATTTGGGTCCACTGACTGCGCTGCCTGTGTGTGCCTTTGTGTGTGTGTGTGTGCGTATGCGTGGCCGGTTGGAGGGGTGGGGGGGATATACGCTCCATGTCCCATTATGGGAGAAGGGCTATCCTTTCGTCAGCGCACCCATTACTCCCCCTATCATTTCCCCAAATCTAAAACCTGTTTTCAATCAACATTGCCAAACGAGTGCCTGTCCAGGAGAGGCGAGAGAGAGGGAAGGGAGACGGAGAGGAGAGAGAGACAGAAAGAGTGGGCAAAGAGAGAGAAAAGAGAGAGTTAGACAGTGCAGGCAGTGGTTGAACAGGAGAGAGAGAGAGAGAGAGAGAGATGGAGGGCTCTTTCCTTCTTTCTTCCCGTGATTGGAGCGTTTTGCATTCAGTATGTGTGTGTGATTGAATCCGTCTCCTAAATTAGGGCTGTCGACTCAAGGAGCTGAATGTCCTTAACCCCCCCCAACCCATATCCAATGCCCATACTCTGCTGCCTGCCTGACTATTTGCGTGTGTCGATGTGCGTGTGTCTGTGTGTCTGTGTGTGTGTCTGTGTATTTCTCCCGACTGTGTTGAATATTATTAAGTGCAGAATGCGTAAAAGGTTTAAGTTAAGCCATTGATTGCTAATGGTATGTTTTGTGTGTGTGTGTGTGTGTGTGTGTGTGTGTGTGTGTGTGTGTGTGTGTGTGTGTGTGTGTGTGTGCATTTTTGCAACAGTGTTGTTAAGACAGACTTCACCCCACCCTCCACCACATACCAATAGCCGTTCTGGAGAAAGAGAGTCTTTGGATTTAGTGCGACTAGCCGATCCGCATTGCTTTTCTGCAAAAATGCCCCAATTATTTAATATTTCAATGAGAGACCAAACTAGGCTCTGAGACATGAACTCTGACACGCTACACAGGTTAGCGGAAAAACGGACGAAACAAAGGCGAGTGGAGATGATCACTGTGTGCGTACCTCGGTCTTCGCTGGGGAGAACCTTGAACAAGGCGTGTTCCCAGTCGAAGATGTACCTGAGGAAGCAGAGCTGGTTGTAGAGAGCCTTCTCGGAGTACTGGAGAGAGAGAGAGAAAGCACAGAGAGAGAGCACAGATTAGATGAGACATCACTGGGAAGTTGGCCAAAAAGCTATGCAAGCTTCAGTGGTACGGATATACATGTTTTACATACAAACACATTTTAACAGGGTCCACACTTAACTTTGCTAATTTGGAAACAGCTTTTTACCTGCCTGAGTGGGAAAATCTACTGGCCAAGACTTTGTTCCAAGTGACCCTGGATGTTTTAACCTGCCAAGTGGTCAAATCTACCCGCCATTGGCTGGTGGTCGCTGTTTTCATTTTGGACCCTGTATATAAATATGCCTGTTAAATGTACATGCACGAGTGTGTGAGTGCATGCGCGCTTGTTTCATGAGTGTACCCCTCCCCAGTGGGCGGCGTTTCCCCCGCCGCCTCCCACTGTATCCATATGTCTCGACCACATTCCCCTCTCCTCTCGTGTGACATAATAAAGCCAGAAAACAAATTTACTTGCTTTGTTAATCTCCTCTGCAATTAAACTGGAGCCACATGATGAGGACAGAGGAGAGAGACGGGGCTGAGAGAAAGACGAAGCGCGAGATTGAGCAGTAGGAAGGAAAACGAGGAGGGGGGGGAAGGCAAAGATGAAGGAGAAAAAAAAGATGAGCGCTAAAATGCAGGAGAAAGACGAGAGTGAGAGAGAGAGAGAGAGAGAGAGAGAGAGAGAGAGAGAGAGAGAGAGAGAGAGAGAGAGAGAGAGAGAGAGAGAGAGAGAGAGAGAGAGAGAGAGAGAGAGAGAGAGAGAGAGGGGGGAGAGGGAAAAAAATGCAGGAAAGAAAGCAAGGAATGAAGAGAGCGGATCGGCCCAGAATTACCCTCCCTCATAATAGTTTGTTGTGATAAGCCATTGTGAGAGAGGCATGCGAACAGCCGAGGCTGTCAATTTGATTAGCCATTATACTGCACGTTTAATTGCAGTTATTGGCTCGTCATTTCCCTGCTACGCTGAAGAGGCCACGCTACGCCGCGACCCCACACTGCCATCAGGTGTGTGCACAGTGCTTTATTATTACCCACAGGAAGAAGAGCCCCACACATCCTGAGTGTGTGTGTGTGTGTCCCCGCGCCTATTATACCTGTCAATTGGCTATGTGCATAATTGTAATTTCAGTTTTAAATGCTGCCACATAATCAACTGGCATTAGCACCTAACGCAACCGAATGGAGACTATGTGTGTCAACTGTAGGTGCACGTGCGTGCGTGTGTGTGTGAGAGCGGGAGAGATAGTGAGTGTTTAATGGCTTTCTATTGCTGCCCGCATGACATGCACAGCTGTTGACCAGCGATGCGCTGGTCTGGTCAACAACCGAGCCATGCACATCCCATAATGGAGCCTCGGCTACTGTTGCCAAGGTAGAAGTAGCTGGGCTGGCACCGACTGCACATAGAATTTCTTCCACGCTAAAATAAAAAAAGGCACACACACACACACACACACACACACACACACACACACACATTTACAAACACACAGCCATACACCACACCCACAGTTTGCAGCACAGCAATTGACTGACAGGTGGCAGAAAGGCAGGGCTAAAATGTTACAGGTAGTTATTGAATTTAGAGCCCCTCAACTCTTCCTACCTCTAGCGCACACACATACATACACACACGCAGACACAAACACACACACATATACACACCCACAGCGTCATTCGGCTCAGCGCTTTGTTCCTGCACTGACACCATTTCAATTTGCTCCACAAATCTGCAGCATTTTCAGCCTGACTGCCTAAGGAGCAAACCAGCTGTGAAATTGCCTCTCTCCCGGGTGCATAGGACCCCCCCCCCCCCAGCCCCCCCACCTTGCTCCTGTGCCTCCCTTTTCACCCAATACCCTCCCTCCCATCCCCACCTGTCCCTCCCCACCCCAACGAGAGCATACATCCAAAAACACGCACACATGCACGCATTCGCGGCGTGCCCAGGTGAAGTCCCTCTGCTGCAGCATGAAGGGAGGCACATGGGCCTGCTGTTCACTCAAGCGTTTGTATGTCTCTGGGGGGGAAGGGGGGGCGGTGTTGAGGGGATAAATGAAAGATAGAAATAAAAGAAGAAGGAGGAGAAAGAGAAGCTAAATCACACAAACAGGCCCAAATCACTAAAGCACAGAGCAACACTCTCAAATTGTCCGCCGCGCCTCACACAATAGACTGAGCACTCAGATTTCCCCGATCTTAAAGACACAGTTGCTGGTTTCCCTTAACACACGCACACACGGATGAAGCGTATGCGTGATACTGTCACTGAAGTTCTCCACTGGTGTATTTAATAGAAAGCTGTCGAGTCTGTGGGCACCACTGTGTGTGCACCCACACACCCTTGAGTGAATTTTATGTGTGATGTGTGTGCACTGCCGTCCAACTGAAACCATCCAACTTGGATAACTTGTCTTGGATACGGTTTAAATAGTCTCTAGACCCAAATATCACTGCACCGACAACACAAACAAGGCCTCCAGGCTACACTCTACCCCTGCGTTCAACGGCTCAGTTGCAAATGTGCCTGCTGCACTAAATACACAACCATCAATATCCAGCCCCCACAACTTGCAGCTGCAGGGGGGGGGGAGAGAGAGAGAGAGAGAGAGAGAGAGAGAGAGAGAGAGAGAGAGAGAGAGAGAGAGAGAGAGAGAGAGAGAGAGAGAGAGAGAGAGAGAGAGAGAGAGAGAGAGAGAGAGAGAGAGAGAGAGAGAGAGAGAGAGAGACATACATTTTCCCCTCAGCTGCTGCGAGACCAACAAGCCTTTAAAACGCTTGAGCTCCTTTAGATGCGTTATTGCCGGTTGTGGTAGTCGCGCCGATCAGCTTCACAAGACACCATAATGAGTCAATATATGTAAATCTTTACTAGGCAAACACGGCGGGAAACAAAGGCATTTAACTGGTGCTCTCGTCCGCAAGCCTCCGACGATTCAGCACCGGTAATTTCTCCCCATTGAAAGGCATAATTGCCTGCTATTTGAAGATATTCATGCTCAATTTTTGAAATTAATTTCAATTGGGGGGGAAATGTAGAAATGTCAGCTCCAGTGAAAGGGATTTGATTTCAATTATCCTCGCTCAAAGGACTGTGATTTCCAAATACACTTAAGCAAAATCATGACAAGAATTTTTGTTCGGCGAAATTCAGTGTTTAAAGAGCGATTAGGCGATAATGGGGCGGCTTTGAGCCAGCAGTGAATGCAGCCGTCTCCCTCTGAAAGGCACTCAATTATCTCTGATTGCTCCCGCTATAATGTATCAAATAGAGATACCTGCTATTGCCGTAATTTGTGTGAAAATTAACATGCTGCAATTTCCACTAGAGGGAAAAAGGGAGCACTAATGGGCGCCTGAGCGTACATCAATAAAAGGAGTAGAGAAAAAAAGGGTGCGAGAGGCAGGGAGAAACAGAGCGGTGGAGGGATAGAGAAACAGAGAGAGAAGTAGTAGGAGGCGAGACAAAAACTAGGGAGGAGAGAATAAGCCCGGAGCGGTGGAAAGAAAGGAAAGAACGAAGAGGTAAACAAAAAGGTCTGGACAGACACAGGAAATAAAAACAGAACATGTATGGCAAGTGCAGAAATGAGGAGAAAGAAAAGGAGGGAGCGAGAGAGAAGCCGAAAGAAAAAAAAGAAAGAAATTTAATTTACTGAAAATATTACAAATTGCACCTGTGCATAACTCCCTCGAATTACCAACCAATCAAGGCAGAGTGCCTATTACTCTCCCATTACATGGAGATCAGATCACGCTCTGATTCTGTGTCCAGACAGAGAGAGAGAGAGAACGAGAGAGAGAGAACGAGAGAGAGAGAGAACGAGAGAGAGAACGAGAGAGAGAGAGAACGAGAGCACGAGAGAGAGAACGAGAGCACGAGAGAGAGAGCGAGAGAGAAGACGTAACACCCACAGTGATGGTAAATGTAGCATGATGCGGGGAGAAGATGGAAAAAAGGAAAACATGGAGTCACAGGCAGGACTGAAACGACACCATCGTAACATTGACTATCCATCGATCCAACCATCTATATACAAACACATTTATATATTCATATATTAAAATGAGGCTATAGGGTTATAGCCTCATTTTAATATATTATATATAAAATATATTATATATAAAATTAGGCCTACCTATCAAGGCTACTATTAGGCAAATTGAATTTAAATTGTTGCCCATATTCATAGTCAGTTGGAAATAACAGTACATCTCAATGCCAATTAACATGCAGCCACGAGATCTTAAGTGGGTCATATTTATTATGCATTATGTGTATTGAGGTAACCTGAAGGTTTAATTTAGTATGAGCCGCAAGTCAATTTAACAGTGTGCTCTACCTGCTGTCATTATCTGGTATATTATTGAGACTCTGAAGTCTGCATAATATTTTGTTACACTGCACTTGACTTATGTGTCTGATAAAAAAATAACCCAAATTCAAAGTCAATAAAATGAGACACTGATTTAGCCACAAGTCCTTTAGCTGGGCAATATTGGACTTGAACAAATAAAAAAAGGAAACAAAATCCCAATAAAAGGTAAATTTCTTGGATCAAGGTTTAAGCCCAGGTATGTCGAACTCCTAGCTCGCTTGGTAAGGCCAACTGAAATCCAGTAGCAGCCATGACTGTAGTCAGACTGTAAAAGACTAGGATTGGCTATATACACAAAATATTCTTACACATTCTACAATACATATCATAAACATACATGTTGCTATTTAGTGGAGCACAAAGTAAAGGTTTGCGTCATATATTCACTGAGGTACCAGTTTGACCACCTATAGATACATTTCACCCATTTATTTAATCAATAAACGTTGACATTTCTGTCCATCATGATTCAAATATTAGATCAAGTTAAAAATCACAATTGCGGCCGTCATTCTGTCAATATCAATCAGTCCACCTTAAAAGCACATGAAGGGGAATTCAAGCATAGGTAAAGGTGTGTGCAGGAGAGGAAGAAATGGGTAGAAAATAGGCGGTAGAGAAGGCAGAGCGCAGGTAGGGGCCAGCGGGCACCAAGAGTTAAATGTTTTATTCAGCCATCACTTTAAAGTGCCAGGCCCCTCAGGCACAGCGATGGACGCCTAAGTGGCTATGGTGACAGGAGAAATTGGTCTTCTGGTTTACAACCTGTCGCCACAGAGCCAGACCCAGCAAAGCAACAGGGAGAGGGTGAGAGAGTGGGAGAGATAAAGCGAGATAGAGAAAGAGAGAGAGTGAGCAAGATAAAAAAGTGAGACATAAAGAGGGAGAGAGAAAGAGGGGGGAGGGAAAGAAACTGGGCACAGAGTGCCACATGCAAGACAGAAAAGAGAGAGTGCTAGGTTGGAGGTTTGCCATGAATAGTGAGGGGAAACTGAAAAAACATTGATTGAACCATCACAGTAAATTGAACGGGGCAGCTTTTCTTTTAAATCCAGTGGTCAAGCTAACAAAGTGTTGCGCAGGCATAAACCAGGGATGGTTGGATGCGCTATAATGGATGCACCTCAACCTAGATCCTAGTGCCAGGAACCTATGCACACAAGCATGCACACAGTTGGACATGGAGGCCCGTAGACACGTACAACAGGTCAGAATTAAGATGAAAAAGAGGATAGTTCAATTGAGTGCCAATGAAAACAGTGTGTCTGTAAGTGTGGTGAACATTGACATTTGTCGGTGGAGATGTTATCTATATAAAAAGGTGCAACTTTAGCTCTATAGCACCATCACCTGGAGAAAATGTACTTATTCAATATAAACATATTCAATATAAGTCACTGTGTTCAGACAGCACAGCTGAACACGCAATTCAGACGTCCACACGTTCTTGGCAAAAGACAAATGACACGATAAAACACATGAAATTTCTTCTGCTGCAGCTCCATGAAACAGCAGAGATCACAGTCACTCACTTAAACTGATGTATTCTGTATGTGCGTGTGCGTGCATGTGTGTGTGTGTTACCTCTGGTCTGAGTGTAGCCCTGGTGCAGGCAGGGCAAATGGGCCCATGGCGAGAGAAGGAGATTGGCAGCCGCCTGGTTTTGTTCTGGCAGGCCTGGTCCTCACACACTAGCCATCCCTAGGAGAGAGAGCGAGAGAGTGATAGACAGAGACAGAGAGAGAGAGAGATTAGCCTCTTGCTTTCATCCAGCGGACAATTTTTCTATAAATACACATGTATTTTTTATTATTTCCTCTCCTATTGGCTGCTCCGAAGCAACCAAGTGATTACAGATAACGTATACTTCAAATTTGTAAATGTCAATAATCTACAATATAAAAAACCTGAACTAAATTGTTTTTGGGGTCACCACACATAGGATAGAGGTGGGGGGGGGAGATGGTGTGGGGATGCCGTGTAGAAGAGAAGGAGGACCTACAAGGGGACAGGCCAGGAAAGAGAACTTGACATCTCAGGACATGTTCTTCATGCTGCGGTCTTCACTGGCTCTCTTTCACATATTTCTCATGAATGCCATGTTAATATGGCAATATGACAAATCGCTAAAAACGCCCAAGTGCTCCTTCCAGAACCAACACTTTCAAGTTCCACACATCTGTTCCAGTTGAACCTTTCCAGAACTAAGGGGCATTCGGTTCTCAATGGACACAGATAGGACCGTTCTGCTATCCAACGCTGTTGCCGACATCAGCAGGGTAAGGCAGTAACATTAACTTTGTTTGCCGTTACTCCCAACAAATACCCTGGTTTCCATACCATATCCCACCTTCTTTATCCACTTCTCTGTGTTGAAGTCTATCATTTTACTTTCAGTAACATTAAGACAGACCATCAGCAGCAGAAACAGCAGTTCGGACCCCCTGGGGTTAAGCCGGTGGCCTTAGGCAGGTGCTGTGGTTAGTCGTCGCGTTGCGCCCCCCCCCCCCCCCCCCCCCCTGTGAACACACACGCCTTTTATGACCTGTCATTACCGGGGGGGGGGGTAATACCCAACTAATGACAGACCAACAAGCCATCCTCTACTTTGAATGGCTTGTACAATGCCTTCTCGTGGGCCAAAAGCACACTTTAGACTAAATGTCCTGCTACACCATGAGAGCACCTGTCGTCTATGGACATATACCAGCTTTCGAAAGATCATCTCGTTTCCATCTTCAACCAGCCACGGCATGATTAACTATTCAGCCGACTACAGCGGTGGCCGTTCCTGTAGATCCGGCCACATCTTGTACATTCTACAAAATGACCTTGAAAAGAAAATGCAAATTTCCCCATTACAGGGTCCCCAGTTTTGATTTGTGTTCTGTGAAATGTGTGCTGATCATTTAGGTGCCCGGTGGACCATCTATACAGTTAAAATTTATATTTTCCCAAACAGAAAGACATTGTAATTGAACCGCAGATACAGTAGTCATCAACACAAGAGACAGACGGCGGGACCTTGGTAGTTTTCACACGATCACACCCAGCCAATCCCCTCTACACACACCCACACATATATACACGCGCACAATCAATTACAAGTCTGCAGGTTCACAGCTTTACCAACAGATCCATGATCCAGGAGGACTAATTATCCCAACAACACTCTAGTACAAAAACAGCACGGCATCATGGGAAACCCGAGCGCTTCGTATGCACTGATAAAGGCATGGCGAGGACAATGGATCACGGAAATGGGAGATAAGTTCACTGTGTGCGTTTTTCATTGTGCTGGTTACATTATTATTTACATTTGATCTTGATATTTCCTTTTGGGTTCCCTATGCCAGACTATGCACACATTGCTGCTCCCATGGGATGTCATTGAGGTAAAGTATTGAAGCTCACACCCGTATATTCTCTCCCTACATTATCTCCTTGACCACAGGTTTTTATCAGCATTATCATACAAAAGGGACACATTAATATTAATGAATTATATGACAAAATAATGACAATTAAATAATATGATAAATGCCAGATCTACTGTTTAAAAGAAGGCCCGGTCAAAATATTGCAGTAGAGTATCCCGAATCAGTAACCCGGATGACAACACAACTCATGGACACACATACCCTACTTGCATGCACACCAACACACAAAATAAATGTAGGTATAGCTCTGAATAAGACGCCGAGACACACACACACACGTTTAATCAAGGCAGGTATGAAAGACAGAAAGGAAACTAAAGCATGCAGCGCATTGAGGTGAGAAAAAACCCACATCTAATTAAGGCATTTAGCGAGAGTGTGTGTACGAGAGTGTGTATGAACGTGTGTGTGTGTGTTAGTGGGGGGGAGCACAGAGTGTGGAGGTGGCTACAGTCGGACGTGTCGGAGAATAAAGGCCCATAATTGCATAATTACAGCAGTGGATACCTGACACACTGAATGCAGACGTCAAATGAGTTCCACATAATTTAACCAAACAGAGGCAAGACCAGGGCAGTGCCGGCCCCCTCTCCGTCGCAAGACACACTCATCTAGATCCCATTTTCTCTCACACACATTATCCACCTCTCCCCCAGTTTTCCTTCTTTTTATCCAATGCCAGCACTGACCCTTACCATAGATCTACCGTCTGTGGCACCTCTCTATTGAAGGAGATGTCTGGACCACTTCTTTACTGTGGAGTTTGTTTAGGATCCATGCATATCTTCTAGCAGAGTTGGCTGTCACGTTGTATCGTAAAAACCTCTCCAATTCATCCCATTTTCTCTGGTCCAGATGAATTCATTCATATTACGCATGTTGATGAATGGTAAAGATAATTGAATTTAACGCGCATGGATTGTCTTTACCGATGGAATTCACCTGAAATGTACCAACACACACACACACCTCAAAGGCCTTTAACAAAGAAGAGGAATGGTGGGGTTCTCCTACTGGCTTTGTGCCTCGGCAATCAACACTTTCAGCTCCAACCTGAATAGGCCTGAAAAACCAGCCCACCCACCCACCCACCCACACACACACACACAAACCCATACCTACACCCACACACACGCTGAATTGGAGCCAAACCATTCCACTTTGTACATCCTCCGCTTAATCAAAGCATCTCCATTCAACAATTTGACCTTTTGTTCAAAACAGGATTATCACCTTCCCTGGTCTTCATTCCCTCTCTTTTCTCCTCCTTTCTCTCCCTCTTTTCTTCCCCCTGCCCCTCGGGCTGTCTCCAGGGGCGACCCACATGACGAGGGTAATTGCAATAATTTGTTAAACGCCATGGCAACGGTGGTTAGACAGGAGGGGTGAAAAAAAAAACAGGAGGGGGGGGGGTTGTTGGACAGAAAACGAGTGACTCCCATTTTGCCAAAGACAGTGGAAGGTGGAGGAGGGGGGAGGGAGAGAGAAACAAGTGTTTGCAGAGTCCCTGGGTGCTGGTTCATTGGTAATGGAAGAGGTAGGGAGAGCTGGTGGAAGCGTTGGGAGGTAATGTCAGTAATGATTAATGGCCCTGTGGTCCTGGCTAGAGAGGCTAACACACACACACACACACACACACACACACACACACACACACACACACACACACACACACACACACACACACACACACACACAGAGGTACAGGCCTTTCACTCTATCTGGCCAGACAAACAGTTCTATTTGAACTCTCCCTCGGCCTGAAAGGAATCCTTAATTACACAATATTACCCCTCTTCATCGCCCCACTGTGTGTATGTGTGTGTGTGTGTGCCTGCATGTGTGTGTGTGTGTAGCTGTGTATTCAGTGGTAGCAGCTGTTTCACAGGTCGCAACAAAGGGGTTTAGGGGGGCTCGCTCCCCACACATTCACTGCACTAATTGATTTCTGTTCAGCACTGTGGGAGTGTACACCCGTCCCCCCCGGCCCCCACCCCCCGGCCCTCAACCCAGCCCTGAATCCAACTACACACACACTGTCTTGGCTAGTCTTTCAAACAGAGAGAGCATTCCACTCACTCTAGACTCAAGGTGTTACAAGCCGCCACCATGACAGCAAGACTGAGCCAGCAACAGCGCCAGAAAGAGCCAGAGAGAGCGAGAGAGACAACATTGGAATGCCATTGTTTAGCTGGCACACATGGTTGTGCTTGTCAGGTGACGGATGTAGATACAGTCTGTACCTGCAGTGCCGTGGCAGTCCCAGCCAAGGGATTTGAAAGAAATCCAGGCGAGACGGTGGAGCGAAAGGACTTCAAGGGAGGGACTTTACAATGGAGACAGTTCTTAAACACTAAATACATTGGGTTAAGGAAGCCTTGGGCATTGAAGGCAACTGGCGGCGGTTGCCTCCGCCTCTTTTTCACCCTCCGTTTCACAAACCATTTCACCCCTTAAACGGAGGGCTGCGTGCCCCATGCACTCATAATACAGTGCAACTAGGTTCACATTTAGACCAGGCATGGGTCAGAATGACCCTGAAAGAAAGACCCCCCAAAGAACTAAAGGAAAGTGGTGAGGCTAAGGTGTCCAGCCACGGTTCTGGCTTCGCTCCGTGGTCTGCATCCTACCATTAGGCCTCCTTGAGCAAGCTGCGCAACCCCTACCCACTCCTTCATTGCATGAATGTGAATACATCGCCAGTCATTTAGGATGAAAGTGTCCTAAAGTGGCATAAACTCTGCAAAGCATGCAACAGGTTATGACACAGCTGGCTAGTGTGCCATTTTACCTTACCACAGATGGATACACTTTACAATAAGTGTACATTAATTAACATTAGTTAATGCAGTAATAAGCATTAACTTAGTTACTTAACTAATGGTCTAGTTATTAACTAATGGTGTTCATGTTTACAAAATGGTGTTCATGTTAACTAAGGTATTAATTTATACATTATTTAATAGGGTAAGGGTATGGGTTAACCCTAACCTACTAACCCTTATTACTGCATTATCTAATGCTAATGAATGGTTAATTAATGTATCCTTATTGTAAAGTGTTACTGCACAATTCAATGAAATTCTGAAGGATCAAATCAAAATCTTGTTCTAGTTTTGCCATGAATGCCTTCTTTTACCTGGAAATAATTCATGTTGCTTATTACGTAGGCCTTAGATGACAGTGATCCATGCACATTAGTAGTGCTCAGTGTTAGCAGGGTGATGTCATTTGACAGTCGGCCTTGAGGTTCTATAGGATATAGGGGGCTATATGAAATCAAGATAACTATAGACCACAGTAATGGCCACTGTTATCATTTAAACCACACATTAGAGGGTAATCATATACGTATCCAAAACCCTAAGTACATATTCATGGCATGGGCTGCATTCTTCTGGTAGTTTTGTTCTGATGATTTTACTTCAGTTCACAATGCAATAAATAACCATGTGATTCACAGTAGCCTCAGCAGATTCTACATTAGATTGGCTGCACACAGATAAATAACAGATTGTGTCTATGTCTATGAAATGTAATTAAAATGTACACATTCAGTTCTGCATCCTTCAAAGGCTTTTCATAAGGTTCAAATTTAAACAGACTGTATAGCAGAGGGAGAGAGAGAGAGGGAGAGAGAGAGAGGGAAAGAGAGAGGAAGAGAGTGAGAACAGCTGGCTGCCTCGGTTACTGCACAAGCTGCAGCATTAGAGAATGAATGGAGTCTAAATTGAAACTAAATTAAGTCCATTTACTGCCCTGCAGGTGGGGAAGGGGCGGGTGTGCTAGTGCATGTGGGGCATGTGCGTGCCTGTGCGAGTGCTAAACAGGACGAAGTCTTCCATGCATTCAGGAGAATTCAAACAAATAATAAACAACAGAACAACCTGAGTAGCATTAATCAGCGACTCTGGCAAAACACAAACACACACCCACTCAAAAACACAATACTCACAATGTAGTACTTCTTGATGTATTTGCGGATGTCGAGGAGCAGTTTGTTGCTTATGTTGACGTGGTAGTCGATGAGCCGCGCTCCGCAGGGGTTGTGACAGCATCGCATCAGGCTGGGCTCCAACTTCATGCCCTGATAAAAACACATTCAATTGCCACAGTAAAATATTCAGTTATGCCGAGTACTTATGAATTGTTAACATTTATTTTAAAATAAGAACGGCGGCAACAGGGGTAACTGCAACCTAAAAAGGGTCAATAAAGCAGTTAGAAGATGGGGGACGGATAGGTTCTGAGTTCAAACCCCAATGTTTGAGCTCTACCAGTAGGAATCCTTGATCAAGATGCCTAATCTGCTCCACAATGACATTTATAAATTCAAAGTCATGTTCGATACATGCCACATACTAAAGACGAGATAAATAGGCAATGTGACTTGAAACTTTTAGAATGGTTTCAATGTTAACGCCTCAAAACATATTACAATAACTTAACCTGAATAGACCTAAAAAAAAAAGATCCAATGTCTGCAGATATGCAGCAGTGAAGTACTATTAAGGCCGACCCACTGCGTTTTTTCCCCCTAACCTTCACAAAAGACATGCCAGGCATGGAAGGGGGCGTGTGGAGGAAAGAGGCAGCAGTGCAGTCAGAACACCTGGGACCTGAAAATGTGAACGTCTGGTGGGCCAGAGAAACCAGGTCAACATGACCTTAACCACTTCAAATTTTCCACTTGACAGCCAGACCTATAGTTAATGCAATAAAAAGAACAGAGACGTAGCTTCATAACAACGATTACACCAAATATAACCTCTTAAGCACTCTGGTGTGAACGCGTCCTCCTTTTCGGCTGTTGGGCGGATGACAGGCACAGAAAGGGCTTCTGTGTTAAGAGTCAGCACCAAGCATGTATGGATGTGTCTGCTCGCGATACCACCCTCTACGATCTCTTTTGTGGTGCTACAGTGTTGTCCTGTTCAAATGTAACCAAAAAGGTCACCACTTTTCCTCCCGTTCAGCCCTGTGTCTTAGCCGTCGCCCATCAATGTTCCAGCACACCTTTAGGATTTGGCTAAATACTACTGACCGACACACGGAACACAGGCAGGGTGAACTAATCTTTCTCTCCTTTCATTTACATTGGTTGACGTCTCTTTTTTTTTTAGGCCTTACAGAAATGCCTCCCTATTCTCTCCCTGTTCTCTCCTCGTCATGCACCTCCTCCTCCACCTACTCTACTGCGTTATCTCCCCGTTTCATTCCAAACAGCGCTCAGATAACGGCTCTGTCTTCCTCCCTCACATGGACTACAATTTTCTGCATAACGTATATGCAGTCTGTATATACAAAGTCAAAGCTATATAAAAACTAAAAGTCATTTATTTCTGGGTGTTTGATTACCAATGTGAAATGCTGGAGGGAAACCACATTTTAAATATCAACTTGCAGGGACAGAACTGGTCGTTGTTTCAGCAATGTATCCCATCTTCTAACAAGTGTAGTATGGCCATCTAAGGCTATGCATTGCCTAATTTTGGGTAGTACACCCGCCATAAAAAGGGAATTATTAGTTTTTTAAGTCTCTTGTCAAGTCACTCATCCTCAAAAAGAACCAGCATGGTACTGAATAACTGAAAACTGAAAATAGTAGAGATAAGAAACTCTTTGTAGATTATTTTTCTTCCCCAAATCATTACAATTCCCTCCCTCATTCCTCCCATGCAAAAACTTCCTGTCTCCCTCTCTGTCTCCCTCTCTTCCTTGCTTCTGCCATTCCTGCTCTCTAGAGTCAAGGCCTGGCTGTCCTCTCCCCGCTCAGGGCTGTTAGTACACGCAAACCACCCTAATTAACTTACTGACTTGTTGGTTTCTCAACGTGTGTCTGGTGGTTTAACTGCCTCTAAGCAGAGCCAAACAAAATGCCTCGCTGCCTTAGATATTCAAACACCAGTGGCCATGTCCTATGTTGTTTTGTTTGTTAGTTTTGACAGGACTGTCTCTTCTTCAGGTGACTGATGTGTTTTGTATACTCACTCCCACCAACTCCGTGCTATCCATGTCAGCATATAGAGCAAACATGTTTGGGTACAAATGTAATTGTCTGGTATCAGGATTCAAAGGTTGTGTACATGTATTTACAAGTGGGTTTAATGGAGTTTGTCTTGACATCCATTTGGTACCTAGATATGTATTCCCCATGTTAATATTATTTTTTTTCCCTGTCATGCCGGTTATCTTTTACTGTAGGGATGGGAGGGTAGTCTTAGTTTTATGACTGTCTGTGAGACATGAGTAGGCTGTGTGCCATTCTCATTAGAAGATAACACAAACACACACACATCTGTAGCCACTCGTCAGCCCAAGGTTGCACTACTCTGTGTGTGTGCGTGTGTATATGTGTGTGCCTACACGCATGCATGTGTTTTTGTGTATGCGCGTGGGCCACGCGCAACAGGGTTAGGGTTTGGCTTTTCAAGTTGCAGAGCCCAAGCTCTGCCAATGAAAACAGAGTGTGTTGGAGCCAGGGCAGCTGTCTAAAAATACAGGCGGGAGACAAAACACATTTGCGTCGTCGGCACTCTTTGGGTCATCAGGAATCCATCACAGGACATCTGATGCCCCCAAATTAAATAAAAAAGAAACAACTTTGAGATTGTCTCCGCTTCCACGGCTTGAGTCGCAGATACGTTGCGTTGCTTCAACTGCGTGTATTGTGGTCGTATGGGGGTGTGTGTTGTTTATAGATGATGATGGTGTTGTATATAGATAAGATCTGTGCAGGCTTGACTAGGGAGGAGAGGGTGCCTGAAAGGGATGAGATGGGGGGGCTTTCCATGAACACAAATCAAGCTTCAACGCTGCCGCTGTGTCCTTGAGCAATACACTAGATCTCAAGCCATTTTGGGGGGCACAGGCCTGAGAATGACCGATAACTCAGACCTGTGATGGACGGTGCAGCAGGAGGAGGGAACAGCAGAGAGCTCTTCTAATGGTAAATACTAAAACAACTTAAGTTTATTAAGACTGCTCCGACCGCTTAGGAAACAAATGAGAATTGGCCAAAGTTTAAGAAAAAGAAAAGAAATGAAAAGTCTTTGTAGAAACAATCAAATATTTCATAACATCCTACGCCTGGTGACACGCCCATTTAAAAAAGGACAACGACTTTAAAATCCCTTTTCTGTAACACTTTAATGTCTGGCTCTCCCTGAACCCTGCGAGAAAATGGTTGGATGGTGACGTCGTCGACCGACACCTAGCATGCTAGGCTAACACTCACCGCTCCTTCGAAGACGCTGCTGTACACGTTCTCCGTGCCACACTGTGGGCAGGCGAAGGAGAAGTTGTCGCAGTCCTTGTAGCGCTCCTCGTCCGTCAGCTGGGCCGGCGCCCCCAGAGAGGCATCCCCTTCCTCCTCCCTCTGGCACTGCTGGTGAGCCCGGAACTGAACGGGGTCCAGACCTGGGGCGATGAGGGGGAGGGGGACGGGTGATGGGGGTTATTTAGGTTATCTTGGGTTTGATATGGTGAACTGAAAGCTGTGCTCCGGCTTTGGATAAAAAGTCACCAAATGAAGTCACGAAGTTGTGATTTAATTTGCCAATACAAATAGAGCCAGTGACAAGCATGTGCTAATTGTGATGGGTTGCCGAGACACTGTGAATTTTTGCATTTTTGTACGCTTCATTGTAGATTAATCCCAAAAAACGACAGAGACATCGAACACATTGAAACAGTCCTTCTACTTCAGAGAACACGCACCATACATATTACTTCTATATTACAATTTATTTAAACTCAATCCCAAATTTGTCTTTGAAAAAAACAGGAGATGGGTCCGAGCGTGTGAACTCACCAGCGAATCACACACCTGTGCCCTGTGCCCCCCCCCCCCCCCCCCCCCCCCCAAGGCCCAACCCTTCCACCCCATTCCCACAGGGAGATTCCCCATCCAAACCATGTGGTCCTGTATTGTTGGGGAGCCAAATGTTAGTTTTTATTGGTCTGTCATAACGTTAGCCATGATGGCTTTTAAATATTTGCCTGTCACCAGCCTGTAAAGCGGTAAGTATCCTGACTGTCATGCTAATATGGAAACAGAGGCTAGCGGGCCATAACCCCTACCCTGCCAAGCTCTAGATGGACGACCATTGTGTCCGTAAGTTCTGTATCTCTCTCTCCCCCCCCCCCCCCCCCCCCCCAAACAGGTAGGCAGCAATCATAGGATTTGCAAATTGCGGCTCCCTCTGCCATTGCCATGAGCTGCGTTGAGTTTTGTGTTTCCAGATTGCTTGTCAGCTGGATAGTTGTTGTTTGGCTTCTTTTAGAGAACAGATTCCATTATAGGAAGAATAAAAAAGAAAGGGGGATTGTTTATATATCCCTTGTCCATTTCAGACTGCCCGAGAGAAACAAATTGCTTTTCACCCTTAATGCAGCAATGGTGCGCGAGCCTCACCCAGCCACATGGCGATGAGCACGGCGTCGATGCCCTCGATTGGCTCGCAGATGCGGGCCACCACGGGGTGGACCTGATGTGCCAGGTAGTACTGGATGTCCAGGCTCAGGCCGGCCTGCTTCTGGAGCTGCTCCAGGGCGTAGGCCCTCTGACTGGCTGCCAGCGTGGAGCCATCCTGGGGGAGAGAGACAACACATTGTGAGGATTCAGAAAATGTGTGGTTCATTATCGGTTGGGTCCTTTGCCGGATTCCAATGCTAATGGAAATGACCGATACTCTAAAATACCTCCGTACAATGTATTAATCAATCAATCATCATGTTAAGGTTGTTTTTATGTTGTGTATGGACTGTATAGCTATATGGACAAAAAAGCATAAAGGCAATGTAATGGAAACGTTTTTTCTGACTACAGTATAAGCCGTAGAACCAGCAGTACACACTCTTGTCTGACAAGAGGTCCATAACCTGACAAACAAATGGCTTTAATACCCATCAAACACACACACACACACACAAAAATTCCACTTTCCTGTCAATTATTAAAATGGAGTAACTTGGCCCCATGCGCCATTGGTTTACTACCACACACACACACACACACACACACACACGTACAAATTCCTGTGTGCACACCCACCTGGCATATGACGTAGGAGATGGTGTCGCCCGCTTTGACCCTGCGGCCGGCCTGGGAGTTGATCCACAGCGCCACGTGCACGTGAGGCAGGCTCTTCTTGTCCGGGTAGTCTTGAGGATCCTTGGTCAGCGCCTGCACAATGCAACAGAAACAAGACAATGAGTCAGACGGATGGCTAAAAAACTAAAGTACAACTTCTATTAGCAGGCGAAGGACTGCATTCCATTTCACTGGTTCAGTCACATTGGCCAAGAGGTTCTGCAGCAACACTACACACCTGAAGAGAGTCCGAAAGGATTATTTAGGATTACCTGTATAAGGTTATGCAGGTTATTTAGGAGCAGTAGTGGAATTGTCCCACTTACATATTTCCCCTAACTGACAATTCTTCAAAACCCTTGCTCTCCATTACATTGTTATTTAGCAATCCAAAGATATTTCCAGGTGAGAAATTACAAAAAAGTTTTAAGGTGCTATAGGATGATTGAAGAGCACTTATTTGAGTAATTTCTTAGAAATGACATAGCTATCCATCCGGTATTAGTGAGTGAAATGCACTTTTGAGAATATCCGTTGCTCAATTCAGAGATCAGGGTACCTCTTCCGTGATTGGTTCTGAAATCCATCTTGCCCCAATCACTGGTGTGTGAAATAAAACACTTCTCAAAGGCGGAGCGAGGTGGGGCGGGAGGGAACAGAAAGGGAGGGGACTTTTATTGGGTTGTTTAGATGCAGAAAGTAGAAGGTGTTATTCACCTTGTGGATCTCATACTGGTTGTGAGTGATGGCACCACTAGCCACCCTCTCCCCTAGCTCCACCAGGTGATGCTGGATGTTCTCCACGATTGAGTCGCGGCTCTGGTCCGACAAGATCTGTCCAATCACGTAGCTGACGGGAGGGAGCGGAGACGTAGCAGAACGTGGAAGAAGGAGTTAGGATTCAAACTTGCAACTTGGCTTCTTTATATGGAAGTGAGAAAATATGTAGAGCAAATATGTATTTCGGATTACTTTAATATCCAACAATTATTCCAGTCCTTTAATATTTCAACCAAAAAAACACGATTATAAAATAGAATCAACAATAGTTTGCAGGTTAAATAACAGAGCTTTCTTTAAGCCTTCTATCTACCGTTTTTCAGACAGGAGGACCATGATCATTCACAGTTCCACCCTGACGTTTGGGGGCGCAAGGGAACTTACTTGCCACACTCCTTGGCCAGGTCGCACCAGTCCCTGCGCACAATGTCCAGGCCCTTGAGCTCCTGCTTGGTGCTGTAGCGGCCGTCACCATGCTGCTCCACCACCAGGGCAGCGTACTTCTTCTTCTTGAGCAGCAGTAGAGACTTGAACACACCGTCAATGTCGATCTCCAGCAGTTTGTACAGCTTATTCACCTCCGCTTTCACCTGGTAGTTACAATAAAGAAATCCTCCATTTCATTTCCACATTTTATCATTATTACACAGCTACAATACACATAGTATTAATTTAATAAGGAAATTAAACTAGTATACTACACCTGTATATGGCATACTGGTACGTACACCAAATACTTTTATATGCTTTAACGCTTAACCCCATTGATTGGGTACCGACTGTACCGTGAAAACAAAAGCACACACACACCTTGTGGCCCAGCTTGAAGACTTCCTCGAGAGATCTGCTGTTGGTGTTGATCATGATGGAGTCGGTGTCGCCGTAAATAACTTCCAGATTCATCTGAGCCGCGAGGGAGAACAAGATGGCGCCGATGAGCAGGGGAGACACAAGGGGAAGGCATAAAAAGCTAAAGTTGCTGGCATAGCATGAACTGTGCTATGTTTGTGTCTATGTATATTTGGAAAGGTGGTATCAGATATTATGAGACATTAATATATTTGGCCCCTGTCCTTTTGGATCGCCTTTTCCCCAATGCCAAGAATGTCCCATGTGTATGTAGCGAATTAACATTGAAGATTTTTCCAAATCGCATTTAGATTTACAAAGTAAAATTCAGAGGTTCCAGGCTATGCAATAAACATTAGTTCAAACATAACTCACCTTTTGTACCATGTCCTTCGTGTGCATCAGGATCTGAAGTAAAGAGGAGAAAAACAGCCATGAGTAAATTTTACCGTCACACACACACACTTTCACTAAGCACAAACAATCAATTAATCATTGAATATCTTCCAAGGATTAGCTCTCTGCAAAGCGTCCATTGCCGTATATGTGCCTTTGTGTGCGTGTCTTAATGTATGCATGTGTGTGAGTCTTAGTGTGTTACTCAAGAGGACAGAGCAGGTGACTTGGCCCTAAATGAAGGATAATTAGCTAAGAGGGCAATTACAGTCCACGGCGCAGCAGGCCTTTAAACCCACACATGTACTGGCTAAGCAAAAAACGTAGCAACACACCTTAATGACTCCTAATGGGTTTTTATCAGCGACCGGGTGAGTGACGTGCTCATAATGTAGGTCGTTGTCCAATTAGTGCTTGACATGTGCATGTATGAGGGACCCTGGCAGGCGGAGAGATCCCAACAGGTGGGGGGACCAGAAGACATTGTGTGTGTGTGTGTGTGTGTGTGTGTGTGTGTGTGTGTGTGTGTGTGTGTGTGTGTGTGTGTGTGTGTGTGTGTGTGTGTGTGTGTGTGTGTGTGTGTGTGTGTGTGTGTGTGTGTGTGTGTGTGTGTGTGTGTGTGTGTGTGTGTGTGTGTGGTTCTGAAGGAAGGAAGGAATGCAGTGTGACCTGTCACCAGCAATCTGCTCCTCAATCAAGCGCCGACACACACACACACACACCTAACAAATGAGCAGCGGTCTGTGGGGACAAGGACGTGGCTATTTCAGAGTGTGAGGGGGGGGTCCACTCCCTGAAACCAGAGTGGGACTTAAGCATGCTTTATGGGCTGCTACATACCGCTGTGTGGAGAGGGGGGAGTTTGAGTCATTACAGAACAGACCCCCCCCCCCCCCCCCATCATCTATTAGGGACTCCGGTCAAGGTCAAGGTCCAGCTGAATGCGTGCACGTCCGCACACCACTACACAAACACACATATGCTCTCATAGGACAATTTTTGGTGCATACACACACACACACACACACACACCAAGGCCCCAAGATCGTTAACTTTGCTGCAAAAAAAGCTAAGTGACAAAACCGTTCATATGAAAACGGTAATAAAAATGTGAAGGTACACGGCGACAATCATCACAGAACCACAATCATTCATATTACCGCCCACATTAGTTATACAGTCTATATACAATATACCAGTTGAGAAGATCTAGACCCAAAGCCTCCAGTATACTTCAAACCAGCTCGAATTTGACCTCAGCTTACTGATAAATCAACAATCTTGCCGCCAAATGAAGTCCATTTTAACCATGACCGCTGTGATGCGCACTGGCCCTCCGACCGGAACCAGTGGAAAACGTTAAACCACGTTGCGCACTACATCCAAATAAAGCATTAACTTCAATTGTTGCGCCAATGACCAATCAATCAAGTTTCCAATATTCTTAGAAGTGCAGTCCTCGAGTCAAACAAGAGTATATCCATACGGGCGCATCGTGATTTTATATGCTGACTTTTGCACGGCTGCTTTTGCAGTATTCAGCAGCCGGCTGTGATTCAAAGCGTGCTGAAGGTTTACGGTTGTCTGGTGGAGCAGGTCAGTGTGAGGCTGTAGTCATCACCGCTGAGTCCACCGTATTTGGATTTGCGATCTCCTTAGATATTGACTCCCAAGACTCTGCCAATATTATTAGACGTCTTGACTGTTATTTGTAGGCACTCTGCAACCGCCGCTGTTGTTACATCGCCTGCAAACAATTTGGGCCTGGGTTTACGAGGAAAAAGTCATTCACATGTGTTACATGGATACGTGCCAATTAGACTGAATGTGTGAATTGTTTGCCCAATAAACTAGAAATGTACCCGGGTACAGGCGACCATTCAACACGGATCAGAATAATTTCTAAAGTTTTTCCTCCCAGTGCAAATGGCATTGGATAGAATGATGAAATAACTACTAGTGTGGGTTAAAATAAGAAGGTAGTGAGTCGTTTAGTTGGCCTGAAAAAGAGCATTATAATTCAGAGGTATCAAATCACACCTAATCACTACACTTAGCTGTGGCAACTGATTTCCAAAAACCATCAAGAGTGTGAGGAATTTTAGTGTGGCAATCGGAATTACATGGGGGAAAGAAATCATGAAAGCGTTATCGAGACCTGTGTGTGTGTGTGTGTGTGTGTGTGTGTGTGTGTGTGTGTGTGTGTGTGTGTGTGTGTGTGTGTGTGTGTGTGTGTGTGTGTGTGTGTGTGTGTGTGTGTGTGTGTGTGTGTGTGTGTGTGTGTGTGTGTGTGTGTGTGTGTGTGTGTGAGAAAGGTGGGAATGTGTTGATGTAATGAGCAGACTCATTTAGCCAGGTTTTCCATCCGCTGTCAGCCACAGCGAGACAGACTGCTTAGAGGAATGGCCCCTGTGAAAGACAAGTCGCTTGACCGTGACACTGGAATGCTTGTGCATGAAACACCCATCCGTGTGTGTGTGTGTGTGTTATTTTCTGAGCGAGTGTGACGAGACAAAAAAACATACCAAACACATACTATATGGAACTATCCAAACACAGAGCCACAGGGGGTGGAAGAGAGTGTGTACGTGTGTGTGTGTGTGTGTCCTCCCTCTGATGACTGCACTACTCACCATGGTGCATGCAGCCCATAGCTCCAACACACAACTGAAAAAGCAGAGGCGCACTCTCGAGTTACTTGACGTTACTTGATCTCTGACAATCAAAGTGGTAGTCAGGGTACCCGGGTTTTCCCGCGGGCGATAAAGTAGAGGCTCATTAAAAACGCGGCGTATCGTACACTGACGGATCAAAGACAGCAGGGAAGATAAGAAGCGTGGACGTGCGCTGATGTCACCATCCATTAAAACATTGCCCATTCCAGCTGGGGGCCACTCATGTTAAACCAGTAGACACTTAGGTTTGGTATTGTAAGACACTTTGGATGAAAAGTGGCCACCAAATGATGTATATTTACATTTAAAATATACATTCCCAATATACATTGGACAGGCATCCACAGCTTGATCTTTCAGAAGTGAAAAGTGCATATTTATAAAGAAAGTATAAAATGTAGAAATGATGTAAGAAAAATGGGGACATTTTCTTTTGAGGCCCAGGGACGTTTAGATGGATACAATAAAAGGTTGTTATAAAAAGAATAAAGTATTTTAAAGGTTGGGCAAGATTAGATGTCTTTCTATCTTTCAATGTGCCAGGGCAGACGGCCATGGGGTTAGTTATCAGGTTGTATATTTATAACCCTGGCCTTCTCAATGAAGTTAAAGGCGTGCAGATCCTGTGGCTTTTCGGGACCAATTACTAAGATGCCTGATAAGCCTCAGGCTCCGAGGGTGCCAATTGGTTGCTTCATCAGCCTGTCAAGGTCAATCCTCACATTACCCTCTCCCCTCCCCACTTCTCCCGTCTGCGATGGCCTTGCGCTTCCTGTCCACGACATCATTTCCTGACATCATTCCGTCTCCTCCAATCCTTCCCCCAGTGCCAGTGCCCTCTGGCCGGCTTCACTTCCCACTTTGTCCTTCCCAACAAGTGGTTCTACAGCGGATCCACTACCCTACCTCCCCGTGTCCCCTCACATCTCCTCCGGTGCATCCTCCAGTCATTTCACATATAATTAGACCAGCCGGTAATTGAGCAGGGCAGGGGACCGAGGGCTTGTAGGCAGAAAAACACAAGCCCCCCATTTACTCTCCTCATAGAGCTCTCGACGGAGGTGCAGGGATATTTGGGGGCGAGTGTTAGCAAAAAGGTATATTAAGGACGACCATTAAACGTGTCTTCTGCGGTTGTCTTGCCACAATCAATGTTAGTTTTACCATGATTGTAATTATGGTCCATGCATGATCAGGACAGTTGCGGTCTCTTTTAAGGGTAAAAGAGAAGGACAGCCCACACAAATCAAATGTGTTGTAATCCCACAGAATGGCCAGACATGTAATACGGCACAACATTTCTGCAGATTGTTCTTTTTGACAGCTTATCCAAATTCACTCTGGAATTGACACATTTTCAGAGACATTGCCATCTGAATCCTAATTTGTGTGCCCTCTTTCAACTCTGACACTTTGAGTGAGGCACTAAGTCCCTGCCATTGTAGATTAGTGTCGATGACGTCTGTGTCTGTGTACACCTGCTTGTCTTCACATGAGTCGGACCCATTAGCGGGGCCTATTATTGCAGGGTGTCATGCTAATTGATGACTGGTTCTGTTCTGTCTTTTTTTGCCCCAGCTGTTGCTGTGCTCTACATTGAACGTCCTGGTGGTGATTTACACGTCTTGTTGTCATGCCCCTCTCCCTCTTCCCCTCTCTCCCTCTTTCCGTCTTTACTTTGATCCAGTTTTTACTGCCTTCTTCCAAAGGCGTTAATGATTGATGATGGCAGGAACAAGTGTACGGGCAGCTCAACGCGATGGACTTAGACACACAGATCGCAAACATGGACGCATTATGCCCCAGCCAGCTGCCCCGGCATTCCTAATTCTGCCAACATCCACCAGTTTCATGTAACCCTGCCGACAAACCAATCACAGTCTAGCACACAACACACACAATTACAGACACACCAAAAGCCTGCCTCCCGGGTGCCCATCCGTGGTGTAGTGTCGGCATGTTAAACCTCAAGTGCGGCACAGCTCCCTTGTAAAGAGAGCCAGGGGTTCTGGCCACGATTGTTTTGAAATGTGTTCCACCGAGAAGGCAGTTTGGGGATGACAGTTGAGCGCTTGAAATACCACATGCAAAAGGGTACACACACACACACACACAAAAGCATTGTGAAAGTTGCATGACCATGCTGCATCAGCTTAGGACCTTTGTGTACCACAGGCGTGCACACATGCTCTGAATACATAAAAACATTCATTAAAAACACTCTATTGCACTAAACTGTTGTTTAATATCCCCAACAAGTGTATTTGTTTCTGAAATGTGTTTCTTACTCACTAATCCCAAAGTGTGACACAACAAGGAGCCACAAACACACACACCTGTCAGGGCGAATGCCATAGCGGTGTTCTCATATCTGCTCTGCGGCAGCTCAATCGGTTACAAAGCCGCGCCTGATTTAATACAACCGGCTGAGCTCACACACGCTGGGTTCCTTCGAAAATAACTTCACGACGACAGCCACGGCCCCGCCACCTAATCAACGACAATCACAGTACTTAACTGGCTGCTATACGGCATTTGCCGGGTAAAATAAGAAAAAAGGGCCTGGTAGAAGCGCGCAACAGTGCAAATGAGCGCGATTAGTCGAGTGGACGTGCCGCACGCGAGATTCATTAAGAGGAGACGTCGGGGTGGGGGTGGAGGAGTGAGTGGTGGTGGAGTGAGTAGCGCTGTACCGTTTAGCCTGATGAAATCACCATTCGCCATGGTGATCAATTAGCAGCATCAGCTTTTATCTCTCGTGTGCTGGGCCAATTGAAATGTTCCTTAACAATATTGTCAAACACTATATAGTAGCCATCTCAAGGGTGCCGGGGGAATTATTATTCGGTAACGCTGAATTAGATGGATTAAAAATTATGAGATGAGTAGCGGCTCCATCAGTTCAAGTGTGTGCGACGCACCACTTGACAATGCGTTAGCCATCATCCCAGGAGGGGGATGTAAACCCATGTTCCCAACAGCCTTTCATGGTTTTCGGCGCCCTTGATAGAAGCCAATGAAGGGGTGGGATAACATAACATTACACAGCACTGATATAAGAATGAGCCATTTTTCCATAATTGTATAATAATTGTATAGAATTTAAGCTCAGAATTAATCGTGAAATGATCCAGGGTTTAAATGACGGTTAGCGTGGCTGTGAATGCTGCTACTGAATATATCCTGACATATCCTGGACGTTAAAAAGGTCATGGTTACCAAATTAGGCTAAAAGATTAAAACTGACTTGTCCAGAGGAACATTGTGGTAGGCAACAACACACAGCCACTGTGCGACCGTGTCTGTCATTTTGTTTAGTCGATTGAAAGTCTGGAGTATTAATTGTGCGGCCCATTATCACCACATAAGCGACTCTCACTCAGCCATGGGTCATGAGTCAGGCGAATCGCTTAGCGGTCGCAGATCCCCTTTATTAACCAATCCTCACGTGGCCTCATTAGCGTGTGTTACTCAACACGCAGGCTTACATTGGAAAGTCCTTGTCCTGGCTGGGCGGTGGCGGTGGCGCTCTGTACAGACAGCGGGCCGGGGGACGCTCAAATAGCAGCGAGGGTGGGTCTCATGTGACTATTTGTTAAGTCCACTCCTATCAGGAGTAAAGACCTCTCTTTAAGAGGAACAGAGGTCCGTGGAAGTATGTGCATCACCACACTAACAGCCCCCCCATCCCCCCCACTCTGCGCGTCCATGCTCCACCACATGGAGGGCTGGGGGGGCTGGGGAGGAGCTGAGGGTGGGCGGCTTATGTGTTAATCCATCTAATTCGGGGAAATATAAAAATGAGTTGTGATCCTCGAACAGCAGCGATATGGGACTTAAGTGAAATAAATAGGACCAACAATGTTAACTTGGATGCCATTGCCCGCATAAACTATGCGCACACACTCTCTTGGCAAAGCACGATGGCCTGGGTGTACTCATGTTGGAATCTGGGGATTCATTTAACAGGGCCTTGTCTTATTTAAGACAACAGGACGGAAATACAATCTGAGTACAGGACATAGGGTACAACAATATTTACATAGGCTTCTATGCATTCACACGCACATGACCCAAACCGACCTTTGACTCCCTATACTCTGCTGTCAACTGCCATCCTCCCCCATAGTCTTCCCACTCCCAGCTCAATACCATCTGTCAATCTGCGCGGCATCCCATAATGTCAGCTACAAGCTCCTGTCACACTGTTTTTAAATACAAGGACAGGGACTCAATTACACAGAATAGCTCCTAAGGGTTCAACCCCCCCCCCCCCACCCTTTACACACACACACACACACACACACACACACTCACACACCTGCTAAGGGCCGTCAAAATTGCTCGCAAAGGGAAGGTCAAAGGTCAAACCTATCTGCATGCCCCAACAATCAGCAGCTACAAATGACCGGCGCTGTTAACATCACTCGATTAGCCGTGCAAACACGCAGATGAACAACTTCTAAAGACGATATGGGCATTGGGCAGTTGCCATTTTAAATAGAGAGCTCCTCCGCATTTCACAAAGAGTGGCCCCAAGTAAAATGAAAATAAAGCCGACATGAGAGACGATAACAGAAGAGGACAAATATCACTTACAAATATTTCTTTTAACACATTTAATTCTTAAATGTGCAACTAGGATGAAACAAAAATAAATGGTTTAGATATTCTGCTGGCCAAGCTGTATTTAAATATCACATATCATTAGGTTTATATTAAATACGTTTTTCTATCATTTGTTCCTGACTTGACTGGCGGAAGGTCCCTTTACCTCACTTAAGAAACACATGTTGAAAACATCTACAAGAGAATATTCCAGAACGATCTGCACTTTTAACGCAGCGTCTTCTCTGGCGCCAACTGTTCCCTGGCCAACATACAAAAGAACCCAAAATAAAAACGCTTAGGGCTGATCTGCACCCCGGGCCATGTAATTCTACACCTTCACCTTCCTCTTAATACCCAAACATACCAGGCCTGAGCAGGGGCCACAACAAATGGTTCCACCCGACAAAGGGCAGAGTTCGGCCACTAGCTCACACCCTTGTGTGCGCACAAACGCTCTGGCGTGGGCAAACATGAAATTACACACTCCGTGCCAAACAAGCACACATCAACGCATATGGGCTGAGAAAGTCTTGACACACACACACACACACACACTTGGGGCTTTCCCTTCTTCGCTTGGCAAATGTGATCAGAAGAGCCATGATCCATGGGTCTGTCATCTCCTTCTAAGCCCTCCCCCCCTCAACTTAACCCCTTCCTGGGCAAAGCAATCACTGTGGCCACAGGCCTGACCCTTTCTCCCAGAAGGGAGGGGAGGGAGGTCTCAGGCCTCAACTTTAAACAAGATTGAGAGAAAGATGAGAGCTCAGCCAATCAATAAATACACGGAACACATGCACATTCACATGGGCACCCTGCCTGGGACCTGCCCCCCCCCCCCCCCCCCCCCCACA
This sequence comes from Lota lota, assembly GCA_026745465.1. Taxonomy (NCBI): domain Eukaryota; kingdom Metazoa; phylum Chordata; class Actinopteri; order Gadiformes; family Lotidae; genus Lota; species Lota lota. Next base: position 1,397,327 of record JACYXH010000242.1, read on the forward strand.
CACACACACACACACACACACACAAAGAGTGTGCTGAGAGGCAGGGAGGAACAGGGCGGGGGGGGGGGGGGGGGGGGGGCAAGGACTTAAATTGCTCGCAGATTATGCGCCTGTGTACATAAAAATAAAAGGCCTCTTAAATCATGATATGAAAGTAGAGTGCAAATGTGATGATTAAAACGGGGCCGGGGGGGAGGAGGGTGCAAATGGCAGCATCCACAAATACACTGAAAATGCCGCTGTAAACGCCAGCTGGACTTCTTTAGCAGCGAGCGGTCAGAATCTACCAGGAACTACTTGACTTATGGTCATTTCTTGTTTCACGACAGCGCAAGTAACCAACCCTCAGACAACTTAACTCCTGCATCAAACGAAACCCGAAACTAAAATAGTATACATCAAGATGATGCTGATATTGATGAGTCTACAAATCGACTGTTCAATCATCATGAAAAGGTCCTCTTTTTTTTTTCAGAGAATGATTTCCCAGAATGACCGTTCTATTCCCATTCAGATGGATGGAGTGAGAGCGAGAGAAAACGAGGGAGACAGAACCAGAGACAGAACGAGGGTGACAGAATGAGAGTCAGAATGACGGAGTCAGAAGGATTGAGAGACAGAATGAGGGACACGGAACAAGAGTCAGAATGAGGGAGACCGAGCCAGGGAGACAGAACGAGGGAGAAAGTATGCAGGAGAGAGAACCAGAGACAGAACAAGGGAGACAGAACGAGGGACAGAATGAGAGCCAGAACTGGGGAGACAGAACGAGGGAGAGAACGAGAGACAGAACGACAGAGAGACTGACAGATGAGAGAAAGAAGGACCACAGAAAGCTCTAAACCCCCGCATGTAAGGTGGCGTAGCGTGGACCATGAGCCATAATGGGACAGACCGGGCTGCAACGGTAGCACATTTCTTTCAGGTTTATTGTCATACCATGAATGCTGGCGCGGTACTGCGTCTTCAGCCCGTAAACAGATCCATTGCAAACGGTTAACACCAGTTGGGGAAAAGAAATTTTCATAGTACCTTCCACAATATAAAAAGCAGATGCATTAGATGAATGTTAAATTAACACCTACTGCTGTTTATATAATTTGAGAATTTGGGTGCGTCGTCGAACGCGTGAGCGTGTGTTAATTGGATGAAAGTAAAACGGCCAATGAATACGGTCGAGCGGATCTCATATACAAACAACAGAAGAGGATACAGGAATGGAAACGTAACAGGACATCAACCGGTTCACGATAAATTGTTTCCTTGTTATTTCCCCAGCTGCCGTCTATGACCGACGGGACGTGGGAGTCGGGGCTGTGTTGGCACGTTGCTCTCACCACACCCAGAGCGCTGGGTAAAAATAGAGGTGCTCAGGATCACAGATACTAAGTCAACAAAACACCAAGCAGCAACGGCGCTGGTCCCGACGACGGGGGCGCTGCGGCCCGCCTCGCTGGGGGCCTCACACTGACCCCGTGACCTTTAGGGTTGTTTGTTGTTTTAGCCCTCTCTCTCGCCCTCCATCAATACAGGAAATTATATGAACATGAAATCTGCAATGAGGTACTCATCGTCAGGATGTCGAAAACTAAATAAAACGGTTGGATCATAACCTCGCATTTAGACAAGGAGGAGAGTACGAGTTTTCAACGACCAGAATGGACTTGCTTTGTACATACTTTCCCCAAGAGCTCTCTTTCTGTAGGTCTCATATTCTGTTTGTACTGGGATTTAAGACTGTTAGCAGTCGGTCATTCGAAATGTAAAATGACCCAGGGGTCAGGGCTGAGACTGCAGCTGATTTCCGAGATGGACGTGTGTGTGTGTGTGTGTGGCCGTGCCTGTGTGTGTATGTGTTGGGCCTTGACATGTCAAATAATCGACACATCCAAGACTGTCAACAAGGACACAAACAGACACAACTCTACAGTCTCTAGAGAGATAGGAGGATAGAAATTAGGAAAAAAAAGAAAGCTAAATCTGTAGCAGCAGTCAACCACACACACCTTCCATAATGTAGCTCTGTCAAGTGAGCAACCCATGTGACCCCAGGGCACAAATAGACTCACTCTCCATGTGTGTAAGGGGATCATAATGAAGGGATCCCTAGAGAAGCAGCCTAACACCACTGTGCTCCCTGTGTGTGTGTGTGTGTGTGTGTGTGTGTGTGTGTGTGTGTGTGTGTGTGTGTGTGTGTGTGTGTGTGTGTGTGTGTGTGTGTGTGTGTGTGTGTGTGTGTGTGTGTGTGTGTGTGTGTGTGTTGTCGGGACTCTCATGTGAAATGAACACATGAGCACAGCTCCGAGTGTGTGTGTTTGTGTTGTACAGTTACCCAGACAATACCACACGGCCTGGAAATAGCATCCATGTGTATGTGTGTAAGCATTCTAAGCGCGTGCTGAAAGATGTATCCTAATTAAAAGGTTCTCATTTCATCTGCTTGTGCATGCAGTTTCCAGTGTGTGGCATTTAAAAAGGTTGTTGCACTGCAAATATCACTGAAGAAAAAAACAATGACAAGCCAGAAGCAAATTTGATCAATTACACGACTAATATTGTGACAGAAGTAGGGCGAGAAGCAATGCTGAAAGCAAAAAAGCCCCAAGAGAAACACAAAGAAATGGTGAGAAAGAACAAAATAATGAAGAGGGAGGGGAGAGCGGGACAAAGGCAAAAGAGGAAAAGATATGGGAGAGGAACCAAAAGAAAAGCGAGACTGCAGAAGTGTGATAAACAATCCAACACTGACCTCATGTGGCTAGAAATGGTAGTGCTTCTAAGGAGTCTAAAGTGGTATTTAAAGTGTCGTTGTGATGTGACTATAAATTAGGCAAAACAGAGCCACAGAACCCATTCCAATCTCTGGCTGTGTGTGTGCATGTATAACGTTGTGTGTGTGCAGAGTTAGCTTGCAGAGTTTTTTGTTTGGATTAAAACCATGTTTCGATGACGGTGGTGGTGGCTCACCTCTCGACCCTTGTGCGTGACCAGGGCGGCGAGTGGCTTGGCGTAGAAGCGGCTATAGCTGAAGCCCAAGCAGCCGTACATGCTGTTGGCAGTCAGCTTCAGGGCCTTCTGGCGGATGTCGTACTGAGGAGACGAAGAGGGATAGAGGCTTCAACATGGCCGCTACACTCCTGTAGCATGTTGCATTAACCAGTCAGGATAAAGGCTTCAACATGGCCGCTACACTCCTATAGCATGTCACATTAAGCAGTACCATTAAAAGGTTGGCGAGTGGAGCGATCTATATGTAATCTATATGTAATTAGACTAACAACAATTAGCTAAATGATCCGATGTCACACCATGAGGACAACTGGGACACCTCGTCTGTGTGGTGAATGTCGGGAGGTTGATTCCAAAAGATCCCAATGACGTGCAGAAACGTAAACTTGAGTGTAAACGATGCTGCGTGTGGAAGGCAGGCGTGTGCGTGTGTGTGTGTGAGTGTGTATACCTGCATGTAGAGGTCTGGGTTCAGGTCTTGCTGCTTCATCAGTTGTTTGACCTGTTTGCGGCGCTCCACTAGCTTGCGGATCTCCTTGGGCAGAATTCCCATGTCCAGATCCGGATCGGGAATCTCTGGGATCTCTTCGGACTCGTCATCCTGTTGTCATGGAAAAATTGGTTGAAACCTTCAATTCTTTTGATGAATTTGAATTTAATGTTTTATATTATGTAGCCAAATAGCCATAGCTTAAGGAGCATTCACACACACCTCCCCCTTCTTGCGTTGGACGTGCGCCTCTCTCTGCACGGTGGTGAAGCAGATGTTGAACTCCTGGATGATCGAGGGGTACAGGCTGTTGAAATCCAGCAGCAGCACAAACTTATCATAGAAACCTGCAAAAAAAAAGAATATGTCGTTAACAAAAATCAACACAAATGTAAGTACTCATACATCCAATAAGCATTTAATATACAGTGAAATCCAGGGAATAGACCGTACCAATTTTCGGGTCCAGCACAAGACCTCCAGCGTACGCTGCCTTCTTCCTCCTCTTGCCCTTCCCAGCACCCACATCCTCCTCTCCCTCGATCTGGAACAGAGCACGCAGGCAGGAGAAGCACAAACACAGTAAACATCCAGGCCCTTGGACCCAAAGACTACAAATCGAACTGTTCCTGTGTGTGTGCGAGTGCGTGAGTGAGTAGGAAGACGTACAGTCTCTTGTTGGGCCTTCTTGAAAGAGGGTTTGTCCGGCACGATGTAGTTCTTGTCGTGGAAGGCGTGCAGCAGCAGGAACTCGTTCCTCTCAGAGCGCCCGCCCATCAGAGTGCGAGACTGTGTAGAGCAGGGAAGCAGAGAGACAATTAAATCCTGAATATCACCAACCAATCACAGAACAATCATAGGTGGAGCAGATATTCATTAACCCCCAAAACATTCATTCTCGGAGTGAGGGTGTGCGTGCATGCATGCCTGCGTAAGTGAATGAGCGGTGATCGTTGTGAAGGTTAGAGAATTTGTATCCGTTACCATGACGTTTCCCGCGATGTTGGTGATCTGCAGGGCCAGGGGCAGCACGTTGAGCTCACACATGAGCTGGACGATCAACTTGGCGTCCATCCAGGTGAGCTCCAGCAGGTAGAGCAGGTGAGGAGAGTCACTGACAGCAGACACAACAGGTTTACTAAACAGCCACAATGAAATGTAATTTGTGTTCAACTCGTCAATGTTTTTATTTGTCACGCGCATACACTGCAGTGAAATGTGGGCGTGGCTGATATTGTGTGTGTGTGTGTGTGTGTGTGTGTGTGTGTGTGTGTGTGTGTGTGTGTGTGTGTGTGTGTGTGTGTGTGTGTGTGTGTGTGTGTGTGTGTGTGTGTGTGTGTGTGTGTGTGTGTGTGTGTGTGGTTATAGGTACATAGAAGACGCAACATATTGTTATTATACAAAGCACAAATACAAGACAAGGGGAATCCCATTCTCTCACACACACCTGTATAAATTCCTGATGTCCTCCTGTGAGACAATGGCTCGCTCCGTCTTCAGCACCTGGGCGGCCAGCTCGGTCAGGTGGTAGCTCTTGCAGCGAATCAGCTCCTTGGCCGAGATCTCCACGTCGCAGACCAGGCGGCCACAGGTGGCGCTCTTCTCTGCAAACGAACCACGGCCCTGTCGAATCCAAACACACACAGTTACACCGTGTATAGGATCATCTGTATTCAAGGTTATTATTTAGAGGCGCTTGGGCATGTTCTCCTCACCCCTAATTTGGGCATATTCGCTCTCCTGAGCCGTCCAATTTTGGACCAGTGGGGGACTTTGCAATAGTTGATCCTCTGCAGAAGCACCTCCAGGTCAAAGCCAAAGATGTCATGGCCCTGCAGGATACAAACAACCAAAATGTATGAACAACAGAGTACACAACACATTGTGTGTACAGTAAAGAAAAGACAACAGACAGACAAGATAAGATAACAGACAACGCAGAGGGTGATTTGGGTTTCTAAACAGAACCTCACGGTCAGTGATTTAGTTTTGTCTTGGTATTTGTGGTGGCCGGGTCCAGTACTCACCACCAGCACGTCAGGGTCGATCTTGTGTATCTTAGCCAGGAAGAAACCCAGCAGGGTCCGCTCCGTGGCCGCTATCTCCACCTTCCCGTTCTACCAAGAGGAGAGAAACCACCATGACTTACTGCAGACCCAACCACAGCGATGATCCACACGACGTCCTTTCGTTCAATGTTTTGATTGCAGACGTCACAAGATCAGCCTCAGTGTGGCAGAAAATATCACCGCAATTCCAACCAAATGTTTTAGCATTCTATTATTATTAGTAGTAGTATTTTAAATAGTGGTAGTCATCTAAACGTTCGTTTGACCATTATGCTATGGTAGACATGCATGAAGTCTACCAAAAGCAATCAGTTTCCCTATCCTTGACAGAGTGGGTCTTGTTTGCTCCCCCCACATTGAGAACAGATGTGCTCGTCCACGTGACCACCCACCTTTTTCCTCACAGCCTCCTTGAAGTCGTAGGGGAAGATGCAATCAACGGGCTTGCTCACCACTGGAAAACAGGAAACCGAGGATGTCACTCAGCAAAGCACATTTAGTTTTTTTTGTTAAAGTGAAGTACAAAACATTCACCTCTCTAAAGAAAGGGGGAAAGATCTTTGTCTGGACTGCACGAGAGAACATTACATTTTGAAACTAGAGGAACTTACAGTCCCAAGCTGTCAAAGTCATGTTGGCAACGTAGCTACAACCCATCAGGAATGTGTGTGCCTGTGTGTTTGTACGTGTTCCCCTATTTCAACAGGTGTTGGTTGACTCACCGCAGAAGTGGGTCTGATAGGGCGGCTGTGGGGGGGCTTTATCCAGATGAAAGCGATGGTGGACCAGAGCAGCCAAGGACACAATCTGAATAAAGAGTAACCTACTGTCAAGCACATGCCTGCTTATCCAATGCCTGACAGAAGTGAATCTGAGTGACACAATACATAATATACCTTACGAAACAATACAATATTTATTTTATTTAAAATAAAAAGTTATTATACAACTTCTGGACATTTTCTTAAATGTCTTCGTTAAATGTGCATTTGCTTCAACTACAACAATTGATGATATTGCATAGAGAGAATATTACATAGAGGATAATGGACGCTTGGCATGTTCACATGTCACATGTTGAGGATGATGTCGCCGGTCAACGCGTGATCGTACCTCGTTGTGGTGCGTCTTGGGATTCTGCACCGTCTTCAGCCTGATAGACATGACGGTGAGCGGCGGTGGCGGCAGGTCTTTGACCACCGTCACCAGCTCGCTCCTCGGCGCCAACGCCTCCACCTTACACCAGCTGATCGGCTGACTGTTGAGCTCTGCAGAGGCACGCAGCGAGAGTGAGAAGGAGGAGTGTGAGAGGGAGAAGGAGAAGGAGAGAGGAGACCTCAGGGAGGAGTCTATTATAGTCAAGGCTGTGTCTAATGAATCAAAACCTTTAAAATCAATAAAACAAATTACTCTAATTTCTGGTGCAGCGACAAATAATGACACGCAAAGAAAGTATACCATTTACCAGAACAAAACCTCTTCATATTGAAGGATAACAGTACTACATCCTAAATAAATCCAAGGTTAAGTGGCTTTAGAAGATGTGCTCAAACTAAACATGTATATTTTATTTCAGTTCTCTCCTACAGTTCCCAGTCCTGACCCGCTGCCACTAAACCTTAACTCTTCCTTACGTGGCGTCTTGATGTCCAGCCAGCACGGCCCCTTGATCTTCCTGCTCAGGAGGAAGTGCTCCAGACTGGACGTGTTGATTCCAAACACATGTGAAAATGTCGCCCCCTTCATGTCAACCGGTAGCGTTGGATACTCGGCCTGTGGCATTTAAAAAACGGCAAAAATCAAGTACCTCCTTGCCATCCGACAAAGCTTTGTGACGGAGCGCATTCTTGGCGAACCACTACATGGGAGTTTGGCGTGTACTCACGGAATATCTGACTTCCAGGTACTCGCACTGAGTGGGAATGTCAGGAATTTCAAACGCGTAACTCTTCTCCACTTTCTGTAACACAGAGCCAATGTTCAAAAATATTTCCTAACAATGCAGTGGAAGTGACATGGACGACGTTAGAGAGTCAGGCAAACCTTGGACTTGAATTTCATGATCTTGAACTTCTCGGAGAGCTCGTTGAACTCCTGGTATACGTCCATCAGCCCCACCGGCGTATCGGACACCACCCCAGTCTTGGGGTTCACTCTCTGTCAACGAGAACATACACACCGCTAGCCAATCAGAACCCCTGTAAGAGCAAGGCTACTGGAATGATGAAAAAACTTCTGGCAAGGAATGCTACAGATTCTTTTAATGAATATAATAACCATTCGTTTTTGTATGTGTGACTTATACAACAAACCAAATTGATTTGTGCCAGGAGTTTAAACCAGCATCCAAAGGCATTTATGAAGTTTAAATTGTTTTAATACCTTCAGGTTTATGACATCACTGTTGTTGAAAAACACACGCTTGACAGTTTCATTACCAAAAATAAACAAAAATCTCATCTCTGTTGACTTGAAACATTTGTCAAATTATATTAGATATTATTACTGTGCAGCCTTTGACAAAGAAACTGATTTGAATTCCAGGTCGGGCTTGTGCTACATCTGCTAGTGTATCCCAGTCTAAAGAAAACAAGCTCACTCTCTTGCATTGTTTGCACTGTTAGCAGTGGGCGATTTATTCAGACGACAGTTGACAGCCAAATTGCTACTTTCCCCTAGAATCTAAATTAGAAAAGGGGAATGGATCTGATCATTCCTGCTAAGATCTCATCGCCCCCACTGCTTGCTAGCATTCTGACACAAAACGGATGAATAGGTGAATTACAGTGAAGTCTCCAGTCATGTGACAGTACATGTAACATGTAAACTCACATGTTCGCGAGGCAGGAAGTACATGGTCCTCTCGATGTTCTTGACGGACACGCAGCAACTGACGTGGGCCTTGGCAGATTCAATCCACACTTTCCCAAAGAGGTACACCACGCCTAAGCAGCAACAGAAACATTTTGAAATAATGTACCAACATCATAGGGAAGGTACACATGTGGGTGGAAGGCTTCAACTGTTGTCAACTGTTTTGGATATACTAGGCGTGGGCGTGTGAGCGCATACGCTAGAGCCTTGCGCACGTATAAAAAATAGGATGGCAGTCTATTTTTCCACAATACGCGTACATACAGTGAGGGAAAAAAGTATTTGATCCCCTGCTGATTTTGTACGTTTGCCCACTGACAAAGACATGATCAGTCTATAATTTTAATGGTAGGTTTATTTGCAGAGTATTGCAGAATAACAGAGACAGAATATCAACAAATATATCCAGAAAAATGCATGTCAAACATTTTATAAATTGATTTTCATTTTAATGAGGGAAATAAGTATTTGACCCCCTCTCAATCAGAAAGATTTCTGGCTCCCAGGTGTCTTTTATACAGGTAACGAGCTGAGATTAGGAATACACTCTTAAAGGGAGCGCTCCTGATCTGTCCACAGAAGCAAGCAATCAATCAGATTCCAAACTCTCCACCATGGCCAAGACCAAACAGCTCTCCAAGGATGTCAGGGACAAGATTGTAGACCTACACAAGGCTGCAATGGGCTACAAGACCATCGCCAAGCAGCTTGGTGAGAAGGTGACAACAGTTGGTGCGATTATTCGCAAATGGAAGAAACACAAAATAACTGTCAATCTCCCTCGGCCTGGGGCTCCATGCAAGATCTCACCTCGTGGAGTTGCATTGATCATGAGAACGGTGAGGAATCAGCCCAGAACTACACGGGAAGATCTTGTCAATGATCTCAAGGCAGCTGGGACCATAGTCACCAAGAAAACAATTGGTAACACACTACGCCGTGAAGGACTGAAATCCAGCAGCGCCCGCAAGGTCCTCCTGCTCAAGAAAGCACATATACAGGCCCGTCTGAAGTTTGCCACTGAACATCTGAATGATTCAGAGGAGAACTGGGTGAAAGTGTTGTGGTCAGATGAGACCAAAATAGAGCTCTTTGGCATCAACTCAACTCGCCGTGTTTGGAGGGGGAGGAATGCTGTCTATGACCCCAAGAACACCATCCCCACTGTCAAACATGGAGGTGGAAACATTATGCTTTGGGGGTGTTTTTCTGCTAAGGGGACAGGACAACTTCACCGCATCAAAGGGACGATGGACGGCGCCATGTACCGTCAAATCTTGGGTGAGAACCTCCTTCCCTCAGCCAGGGCATTGAAAATGGGTCGTGGATGGGTATTCCAGCATGACAATGACCCAAAGCACACGGCCAAGGCAACAAAGGAGTGGCTCAAGAAGAAGCACATTAAGGTCCTGAAGTGGCCTAGCCAGTCTCCAGACCTTAATGCCATAGAAAATCTGTGGAGGGAGCTGAAGGTTTGAGTTGCCAAACGTCAGGCTCGAAACCTTAATGACTTGGAGAAGATCTGCAGAGAGGAGTGGGACAAAAATCCCTCCTGAGATGTGTGCAAACCTACCATTAAAATTATAGACTGATCATGTCTTTGTCAGTGGGCAAACGTACAAAATCAGCAGGGGATCAAAAACTTTTTTTCCTCACTGTATATCCAAAATGGACTTTAACACGTTTATACACTGTCTCAAAGCGTCATGCTGTCAACCTCAATTTGATAGTGTTCATAGAGACACAATTGCTTTCCCAGTTGCAAATAATGATGGAATAACTAAGTCTCCAGCATATTGTGATTCTGTCCTTTGGTTTTCCTACTGTTAAGGAAATTAGACTAAACATGAGCGCATGGAAATATGCCGCCAGTCCCAATAGAGGAAAGCGGTCCCCAGGTATATTTTATAGTGGATCTCTTATGTTATGCGCTGTAGCTCACATGCGTAGTACATTCAACAAAAAAGTACAATTCTTAGTCTTAATATGGTGCACAAAACCTTTAAAAATGAGGATAAAATGTGCCTTACCTGGCTGGTTGTACTGGTCTTCAAACGCATCCAACCAATAGAAACGGAACACCTGCTCTCCTTCCGGTCCTGTGACCAATGGGAGCTGGCTGGAATCCACCTGGACTTCTGCCGGGCCCTCGTTGGCTCCGCCCTCCTCCTCTTGTCCCCACGAACTTCCTAACCTGCCAGACCTGTAAGAAAACCAGAGAGAAAGTCATTCTTTATATCCTGCCCTCAGTGGTACAGTACATTCTCATCAATTACTCTACTCCTTAGGATCCCTTCCAGATTTATAATAAAAATATTGTCTTGTGCAATTAAATTCCTTGATTCATGTCATTGTACAACAGTGTGCCATGTACATTTTCTCATGACTGATGGGTTTTGGGTCATACAGAACTCGCATGTTGAACACACAAACATGTATGAAGGAGGGGTCAATATACACAAAGAAGAACAGGGATGCATTTTTTCGAAACCAACACTAACTTTGAATATAATACATGCATAAACAGCAACGGAGACGCGCGACTCACAGCAGAACCGGGTCCTGGGGCTCCAGTTTCACTGCCGCTACAGTGGCCTCCGTCTTGGGCTGGGCTTCCTCCTCGTCGCGTGGTGATGAAGCTTCTACCTCCATCGGCTCATCGAAGTCCATCCCATCGAACTCTGAGTCGTCGTGAGCTGGAACGTTAAATAGTTAGCTTGAGCGATGACCGGCAAGGAAGAGAAAGGCCTTAAATAAAACATGATCTCAATTTCGTAGCTGAATGTTATTGTACTCATTGATTTAGTTTTTAAACAAATCTGTCATGCTGCTTATGTGTTATGTCTGGACCCCAGGAAGACTAGCTGACAACAGCGTTTTTTAAATGATGGGGATTCTTTAATCAAATAACCATGTAAAAAAAAAAAGATGGAGGGGATTGTGAATGTGCATGTGTTCTTCAAGAACATCTCTTCCGGTACCTTCCACCGGGAGCGCCTCTTCCTTGGGCTCCATCTTCACCTGCTTCCCCTCGGCGGGAGGTGCCCGTGTGGGGGGTGCAGGCCGGTTGATGGTCCTGGGGGTCAGGAGCGAAGGAGGCTTGCTCGATTGGGTTACTGCTGAGGGGGACTCCTAGTACCAAAAATGAGGACACAATATTTACCATTTAGTTGAGTTTCCTTTTATGATTAACTCAATGACCAAACTGGTCAGATCTTTTATCCCCCCCCCCCCCCACCACCACCTCAGTTTAAGATATGGAGGAAGCCATGTTAGCTCATGACTTGGTTTAGTAAGTTCAGGGCAGACACTACAGGATCAAGTACCCTTGGTGGTTGACATTTAATGGAGAACGGGTTCATGGGAATTCCTAGAGACTTCTTCTTCTTCAGTCTGACGACCGGCGGAGGGGTCATCAGAGACGGTTTCTAACGAATACAAAATATATACAAATAGTAAAGCAGAGTAAAAAACGTAATAACGACACATTGTGTCTAGATAGTTGTATTAACATGTTGTATATGTTAATTTGGGCAACGAGCAAAACTGAGGTTTCGAAAGCGATACAATTTAAATCATACGTATGAAAATATTTCACTTGGATAAAAAAGCGTATACAAGCAGTGGATGAGTCTTCAAAACTGTTGTCTGTCTTTTGCAACAAAAGGAGAGACAACGTAGTAACAAAAGGTCCAACCGGTGGGAAGGTCGTCCAATGTCCGCCAATGTGTCCTACGAGATAAACCCACCTCCGAGTGAAGGTCCTGCAAAAGGTCTCCCAGCAAATCATCTTTAGACAGGTCCACGTCTTTCTGCAAAACACCAAATCAAACATTTGAACAGCATGTTAATAAAAAAAAATACATTAATTGATTAGCTTGAATTACATTTAGTAGACGATTTTAGCCAAAGCGACTTACAAGTGAGAACAACTGAAGCATCCACTCAATATCAGAACAACGTACTACAATTGTGATACTAGTGATAGTTATTCTCTCTCACACACACACCTACTGTATACATACAGGCGTACAAACACACTGACCTCGGCAGGTTTTTTGACATTGCTGTTCATGAAGAGGCTCTTGATGCTGTTGGGTTTGGCTACGGCTGTCTTCTTCACGTTCTTCTTGGACTCTGCTCCTTTAGCGCTCGCCTTACCTGTACACACACACAACATTAAGACTAGCTTACACCTCTGATTTACACGTATGTCGGAAAGGAAATACGCCGGTGTCCACAGATATGCTCTCTTTCATTATCGACACGTATGACTAGTTGTGTTTACCGCGCTGTTCTACGACGTCGTCGTCCAGGTCATCATCGAATATTTCTCTTCCATCCTCCACATAGCCTGTACCATCTGTGGAGACAGAAATAAAGGCAAAACTCCACAATTAGTTGCATTGGTATCTTTCCCTATAAACTAGAATATTTGTAAAAAGTATTAATATTGAAATAGGTTTAAAAAATAAAAAGTACAGTAAACAAACCAAAGAAAAAGAGGCAACAGGTCAGGTTAGGTCTAACTGTTTTCCTATTTATGAACCAGCTAGTGTGAAGGTTAGCATTAGAAAGGGGAACGTCTGGCATCTTTCAGGGAAGGTTTACCGTCGTCGATGATCCAGTCATCATCCTGCCTCTCGCGCACCATCTTGGAGTACTGCTCCTCGTCAACCTCCTCGTACACACTGGCAAGCTCCTCCACCTGCACCACCCATGATCCATTATCCACAGAAACCTTCATAACAACTACAGTGTGTGTGTGGGTGTGTGTGGGTGTATTTTGAAAATTTATTATGCGAGATGGAGAGGAAAATGCAACTTCATCAAGGAATGCCATTATCCTTCCTTTAACAATTATTATCAATGATCACCTGTCAATATTTTGTTTCTGCTTGCTGAGCTATAATGATTTATATATTATGTGTGCAGATTTACATTTCCATGAGTGTCAACAACCCTGCAACAATTAATGTAAATAAACCTACATTGCTACAAATTCCCAATGTGATAAATGATTGCATGCAGGATTAACACCTTGTTTACATTGTCACTGTGACAATTCAACGGACAAAGGAATAAATGTCATCAAAATGTCTACTTGAATCACCTCATATTTGAGCTTCTCGCCCTTTTGGGCTTTCCTGAGCTGCTCGAGCGCCGACGTCCTTCCCACCTTCGCCCTCTTCTCTCGTCTCGAGCGAGACACAGCCAGACCGCACGTGTCACCTGTAGCATCACCTGGTGACAGATCACGCGATGCCACTTCACGCGATGCAACAGCTGCAGGTGTAGCTAAGACCGTTTTTCTGCCTGTTTGATACACTCACTTCATGTAATAAACCAAACGTCCACTTCAAATATAATGTGATTTTTCCAACACAGATAACTGTATTGCGTTAGCGTTTCACACAAGTAAATGGCCTGAACTAAATTTTTGTAATACTTGTAAGCTTAAATCACAAGCTAAACAATGATAACAATGATAACTTTGCTAATGTTATTTGACGTCAGGAAAACGAACAGCTCTTGTATGTGTTGTGTGCATTATTGGTAGCACGTAGTAGCAGCAGCAGCAGTAACGTTATGTTAACTCACCACTTAGCTTCCTAGCTGTCTCCGTTCAACGAGGCAACTTAAGCTACAACAACTTACCGTCATCGACATTATCAATGTCCTTATCAGGGTTTGATACTGGCGCCATTATCTTCACTTGCAGTATCTATAAATATGAATAACTTTATAAAATCGTGTGCCCTCGATGTGTCAGGTCAACACAACAGAACATTCCGCGCCAATTCTTCTTCCCGGGGAAAGTCATATGCAGGAAATGGCGTAGATTGTGTTCAGCCAATGACACCATCGAGAACTCAAAACGTATGTCCTCGTGGTGGCAGTGTTGTGTATATGCAATACATGTTGTGGCACCACACGTACTGTACCGACAATGCATTGATGATCACCAGAACACAATGGCCTATATTTACTACAGCTATTTAGCAGTGGCCCGCCTTATAACTGTAGTAAAAATGTTATCAGAACGGCCATAAACAGAGTAATCAGGCTGTATCATGTGTTAGGGCGTAGGCCTATAAGAAAATATATTAGTTAGAGCACTGCAAGATATTCATAACTGTTCCCAGGCCATCAGGGAGGCAAGAATATTTCTTCTTTGGACGAATGCGTAATGTTGTCTCAGGTGAGTATTAAATGCATCCCATTTTTTAGGACGTTTTCCGAGTAACCTGGCGGGAGTTTTGAACGCACACAAAAGATGCATGTCAGCCTGCAGGACAAACGCGCCATCGAGGCGTGGCGTCGCTGTGCGTTCAACATGAAAACAAACCACAAAGAGTGTTTTGTTGTCGTTCATCTCGGATACTTTTTTTTATTTTGTTTGCTTTTCAGATTAACAGTGATGTAAACAAATAACTAAATTTGTTCTAAAATATTGACGACAGAAATAAAAAAAATCGTGAATTGTTCTAAAATCGCTAATAACAACATGGACTAGGGATGGGTCACATTGGTTACAGTAGGCATGGCCCATTCTGTTCTATTGACCCATTGTTGTCTCTGCTGATCACGGGTCCGTTGCTCGACCTTTAACCAAACCAGACGCGAGGAACAGGCAGAGAGCTGGTGGCTCGCAGCCCTGAATCGATACAGAAATAAATTATCGTGTTTTTTTTTAATATTATTATTATTATTATTATTATTATTATTATTATTATTATTATTATTATTATTATGCTAAACCTTCAGGAAGAAAGGCCAAAACGATTTGATAAGTGTATTTGTTCGTAATAATTGGCAGTCATATTTAATATTAGCTGTTTATTATTGTTTGTTATTGTGGCTAAATCATGGTTAGGCGCACCAGAACTCACTCCACTTGTTCAGCTGCGGGTGCGCCTCATTATAAAAGGGGATCGCTCAAGGTAAGCGAACTAACCAGTCTCTAAAGTTATTATTTTGGGCTTTTTCAAAGCATTTTTTTTAAGCTAAATGACACACTGAGTCCTTATTTAAAATGACAATATTCACAATGTAGCCGACCAGGAATTCGGAGCAGAAATCGTCCATGCTTTATTGCACGCTAGATTCACCAGCACCTTCCCAACATAAAGCAACTTGACCAACGTTGTATAATTAACATAAACAACGACGGTTTATTAAAGGTACAGCAATACATTGTAAACAACTATACATATGTTGGCAATCTAGATAGAGGGGGAGTTCAAAGCGATGTAATGTAGTTATCTTGGTTAGTTTAGGACTATATCGTTTAAAGGCCTATTTTAAACGCCCGATATGCTGTTGATAAATTGTATCAATGATGACTCGAAATTGATATACAACACAAGGCCACTAGTGATGCCCAGTGGTACCAAGAACTGTCTCTCTTTGATGGTGCTATGGAACGAACCAATCCCAACCATTTATGCAAATGAGCGACTCCGGCGCGGTCATCTGATTGGCGCGCGCAACGCTCTCTCTTCAGAGTGCTCTCCTCTTTTCCCGTCGCTATGGAAAGAGTTCTGAGGCCCGCTTGTCTGCTGCTGCCTGAGCTCCGCGAGCAAGGGATCTTTCCGCGAAAAAAAAAATTAAATACAGGAGGAGGGGTGAGAGAGGAATCACAGGGGAGGCACAGGGGACAGTGGGCGGGGAATAGCAGGAGCAGAAAGAATCAGAGAGAGCGAGAGAGAGAGCGAAGGGAGGAAGGGAGAGGAAAAGGAGAAAGGCATCCTCGTCCTCACTGATGCTGAGTCACATAAAGGGGCCCCGGAGTTGTACCCCGAGAGTCTTTGGGAATAATGGAGGAGTTGGAACACACCTGCCCCCATCCTCGGACGGTAGGGCATTGTGCATGGGTGTGTGTGCTTGTGCATGTTTGTGTGCATGTGTGGGAAGGGAGTAGAGGAAGAAATGGAGACAAAGAGAATGGAGGATTCTCTGCTATTACCGTGTCCCTTTAAGATGCTCACAACGCTGAGTGGACAGTGTGTGTGGGCTGGGCTGTTTTGCATGTGTGTGTGTGTGTGTGTGTGTGTGTGTGTGTGTGTGTGTCAGGGGTATAGTGAACGCTAGCACTATAACAAAAGGGGTCCCAGTGGTTTTACATCGCTGCTCGATCAGGGAAAAGCCCTTGAGGCAAACATTCGATTGCACAGCATCATCTTTGTTGTACATCCTTCACATTTCTATGCAGTGTCGCTCACATCTATTATTTGCCACCTTTTGACTTTCTGTTTCCCCTCTTAGCCGTACTTCTCTTTCTGTCTCTCTCTCTCTTCTATTCCTGTCTGATCTATTTGTCCTCCCTATGCCTGTGTGCCGCCATTGCCATCTCTGCATCTGTTGTGTATCCAGATTTGCTTGCCTGGTTGCTACCGCTACTGGGGCTAATCCCTCTAATGCTAAATGTTGGCTTTATGTGCCAGATCTGGGGTTTTTTTACCCAGCATGCTCGCTGTGGTCATCCTGATAGGCTGCTGCCTGCTCCATGTAAGCCAGACTAAGCAGCACTGCTGCTGCTGTGCCATCTGCTCTTTGTTGACGGTCCCTCTGCAAACCCCCCTCCCCCGACAACTCAACCCCTACTCACCCTCTACCCTTCTAACTTTTCACCTTGCCCCGTGGAATCATGGGTAATGAATGATGCCACCCCGATGCAATGTCCCTGCCCCATCTCTCTTTGACGGTTTTGGCCACAGGGTGATTGAAGTATCTTCCCAATAATGAAAATGACCATCGCGTTTGATGGATGGAGACTGAATGGGACCATAAAACATTTACATTTTTCATTTGACTGCAGGTACAGACAAGCAATGTTAAAGTGATGCAGTGACAACACATCACCATCTGTCTGTTGTTAATTTATTTATTGGACGTTATCAAATATGGTATGGTACCTTTCTGAAGTGCATCTTGTGAAATGCCATCAAACATTAGAGCTTGGCATGGCTCTATTTGTTTGACTGAGTGACTAGTTTGTGTTCGCCTTATCCACTAGTTAAAGGCTGCCCCAGTGTTTTCACAGTGGTTATTGTAAGATTGGATGTTTGAATGCGCCCCGAATAAGCAAATGACTGAGCGTGTGAAACACTTTGTTACACCTTTATCTTACCTTCTCAATTTGTTTAATTTCCTGTCTGCCTTTTTTTTCTCAATTTGTTTTTGTTTCTCTCTGTCTTTCTGTCTGTCCATCAGTCCGTCTCATGGACGTATCATGGTCTGTCTGTTTGTCAGTTGGGGTCCCTTTCCCCAGTCCTGGTGGTCACCAAATAGAGAGACATCATACTACTGAATACGTGGCCTAGCTGAAATCAGCGTTGTGTGTTCACTATGTTGTTTACCACATGATGGAAGCCATCCCTGTAGGTTTTTTTAATGTCAAAAGCAGCTCTGCCACTCCACTGTTTCTTGCACACATACTACACAATACTCACACAACACACATACACATACACATGTGTACACGAGGGGATCAATAACGTAGAGTGCAGCCTCATCTGTCTCGCGATCAATAGTCTGGATACGGATTTGGCATCGGCTCTGCTCAATAAGGCAGATGGATGTTACTGTAACCAGATCTGAGGAGCTGGGGAAGAGGTGCATGCTGGGTACTTGACAAACGACCAAACATATAATACTGTTGCTGATGTTATATCACTCCTCTTACCCTTAGACGTCCACTGCTACTCATTCTACTGTTTACTTACTTGCTACAAACATTTATCTATCCATTATATATATTATTTAGAATTTCACTTTGCTTCTGTCTTCATGCTGTACATGTCTAATGTGTTTTTAACGAACCCCTTGGCACATTTCTATCTTTTTCGAAGGCTTAATTTTCAATACGAGTTTTTATTTTAATGGTGATAATGCGCAAAGTGTTTCAATCCCCCCAAAAAACCTGTGTATTGTATTTACACTAGCTTGTCCACAGGATTAAAATGAACATCCATCCTCTGTTGTCTCTCGTGTCTCCTATTCTCTTCTAGACTCTGACAGAGCCTGCCATATTTGCCAAGGAGACCAGCTGTGACTGCAGGGCCCCCCATGAGCGACTCACCATCAACCAGGCCTGCAAAGGGACCCCAGGTAGGGACCCTCACGGCTGCTCCCTCTTCCTCCACCACCTCCATCTCCTCATCCTAGTCTTCACTCTGCTCCCATCGCCCTTTCTCAGCCATTGGGTTATTCAAGTTAAAAAGCATAAATAGTGTTTCAGTCCCGCCAACACAATGGCTATTTATTTGCAGGCATTGAGCACTCTGTATAAATAAATAGCTCACTAAAAATAAAAAAGGTGTAGCAAGGGGTAAAACAGTGGCTGTGCACGCATGTGCAGTCTGCATCATATGCAACAGAAGCCCTTTCAGCCACTCTTGATTCAATTAACCCGTGATCATCATAGAGTAAATTAAACCATCTCATCCACTCTTGAATGAATTTACCCGTGATCATCAGAGTATCCAGCTCAGTTCTGCTAATTTCTTACTGTTGCACATTATTGTGTTGTGTAGCCTGTGTGATTTGGGATTATGTGATGTGTGATGATTATTGTGTGTGTGTGTGTGTTTTGTTTACAGTGGACAGGCCAGTAAGGGTGTACGCCGATGGTATCTTCGATCTGTTCCACTCGGGTCATGCCCGTGCTCTCATGCAGGCCAAGAACCTCTTTCCCAACACATACCTGATCGTAGGGGGTAAGGGAAAGATACACACCCGCACACCTACACTTATATACACACACACACACCTACACTTATATACACACACACACACACACCTACACTTATACACACACACACCATGTTGATATGCTTTGATGTTAACAATCCCACGTGTATTACAACACATTTTTACGCTTTATCAATGTTGATTGTCACTTTTACATTAATTGAAATGTGTTTAAGGATAACCTTTATGATACCTTTTCGACTTGTATCAATGTAAAGTGTCTTTGTGAGTACTATGCTATACAATACAAAGCCTTATTTGCATCAGAACTAGTATGATTCTAATCGTACGACTTGGCGACAGTGTGCAGTGACGAGCTGACGCACAAGTACAAGGGTTTCACGGTGATGGACGAGTCGGAGCGCTACGAGGCGCTACGGCACTGTCGCTACGTCGACGAGGTGGTGAGGGACGCGCCCTGGACCCTCAGCCCCGACTTCCTCGGCAAACACAAGGTGTGTGTGTGTGTGTGTGTAGTGTGTGTGGTGTATGTGTGGGGATGTGTGTATCTATGCACGTGTATTTGTCGATGCCATGCCATGTGTTTTGAGTGTTATTTATTATATGTATTTATCTTTGTAGATTTTGTGTCGATTTTTGCGTATTCTTAATTTACCTTTTCATATTTGTAATTGTTTTTACTGTCCTTTACTTCTGCTATGACACCCAGATTTACCGTCTGAGGTTAATGAAGGATGTCTAATCTTATTAGAAGACCATGCAAACCCCTGCATGTAACGAAAGGGACCGCAGACCCAAAGGCAGGATGATGGCAGAAGACCAAGTCTTTTCAAAAGGATTAAATACCTAACTTGAAACTCACAACAATACAAATAAAAGTACTCAAAGTTGTAGAAAACCAGGAACACAAATACTTAAAATTCAAAAACTCACAAAAGCAACACGCTGGTCGCATGGTCATCTGAAGGCTTAAATAGGCCAAAGCAAAGGTGAGACTGATCACCAATCAATAGTCAATCAACGTTCAAGCAGGGTTCGGGAGGCCATCCCCGACAGCCACCTACCTGTCTGCCAACTCATGTCACATTCATGGACGTATGATGTCACACTAATGTCCCGCGATTGTTTTTCTCAGATCGATTTTGTGGCCCACGACGACATACCATACTCTTCAGCGGGAAGCGAGGACGTCTATAAACACATCAAGGAGGCGGGTCAGTGTTTGTGGGCATGGTTGTGGTGTGAGGTCATTGGTGGACTGCATGATTACCAATATGATTTGCATTCCCTATAACATTGACACATTGCCAGTGGCATCAATGAATACACAACTTCAATTATTTGAGCGTGTACAGTAAAAATATGACTTCGGTTTGGCGAATAACTAACGATAACTAACGATAATCGTTTCCAGCAGAAGTTCGGTTAACGGTTTTTGATATATTGGATTTATTGTACATTTCTAACTTTAGTTTGTAGAAAGCAACCATGCTTGTATTGTGTTTTAAAAAGAACAAATACAAATAAAGCTAAAAATTTAACTAAATATTTGATTTGACAATTATATATTTAATTTGAAAATGTGTTCAAATTTGTTCATATTTCTTACAAACGAATCTTTATATAAGTATATATATATATATATATATATATACTTTTAATGTTGTTGTGGCTGTTGGTCCATCAGGCATGTTTGTGCCCACCCAACGGACAGAGGGCATCTCGACCTCTGACCTGATCACCCGCATCGTGCGGGACTACGATGTCTACGCCCGACGCAACCTCCAGCGGGGCTACACCGCCAAAGAGCTCAACGTCAGCTACATCAACGTAAGATAAACGCATTAGCAACTGCAATTTCATGGCTTGATAACGCTGACTGCCGTGGTTACTCATGGGTAAGGAAAATTAGGGTTCAATCCTAGTGAAGTGTTTAGTGCACCTTACATTTCAGTTGAGTACATTCAGTGCTTCGATTTACAAAAATCGAACCATTTGAGAAAATGCATTTGGGGTTTTTGAGTTTGAAAAGTGAGTAAATAGTGCGACAGTAAAAGTCAACCTTTTCGTTAGAGCAGAGAGTATATAAACAATCTGTTGTTGGAACAGAAGAGCATCAAATATATCAATATTAATTCATAATTTCAATATATATTCAGATGAATTGAAACCAAAAACTGGAGATAAATAAATAAAGACAGTGTTATCCTGTTGTCCCGTCCGATACCAGGAGAAGAAGTACCGCCTACAGAACCAGGTGGACCGTATGAAGGAGAAGGTCCGCACCGTGGAGGAGAAGAGCAAACACTTTGTGTATCGCGTGGAGGAGAAGAGCCACGACCTCATCCAGAAGTGGGAGGAGAAATCGCGCGAATTCATCGGTAACTTCCTAGAGCTCTTCGGGCCCGACGGGACATGGGTAAATTCATCACTTCACCATGCAGCCTCTTTCTCATTAAGGGTGAACAGACTATGCCTGTGTGAAACACAGACTATGCCTGTGTGAAACACAGACTATGCCTGTGTGAAACACAGACTATGCCTGTGTGAAACACAGACTATGCCTGTGTGAAACACAGGCATGACATAACCCATATTGACCAAGGTTGCAATAACTAGTGTCACCAGAGAGGGCGCTGTCCCTGCACTCTTTCAGTATCATAGTGCTGAAAAGATGATGGGTCATTTGAACACTGAAAAGCAAAAAGTGTCATTTGACTGGCTGATTGAAGGCAGCTCATCTATGTGTTTGAGTCCATGTACTATAACTATTCAACCATTTAGCCGTCTTTTATCCAAAATGGACTCACGTGATTCATGAGCCTCTCGGATCCAGGTGGCCAACAGGTAGAACCGGGGAGCGGGGGCATAGGGGGTTCGCACCCAAAACCTTTTTCGGCTGGGTATCACATCAAACCTCTTCCGTGTGTTTCTCTCGGTCCAGAAACAGGTGTTCCAGGAGCGGAGTGGTCGCATGATCTCCTACGCCCTGTCCCCGCGCAGCTCGCCCTGCAACAGCCCTCCCCGGGAACACTCGCCCCTGCGCTCGCCATCACCGCCCTCCCCCTCGGCCCGCTGGCACAGTGCCCGCCCCTCCCCGCCTGCCTCCCCCAAGGGGGCGTCGGCCTCCATCAGTAGCATGAGCGAAGGGGACGAGGATGAGAAGTAGGCACCGCCCCCTGTCCCACCCCCATTCTCCACCCCACAAACACATTGACACGCGTAACACACGCCCACTCACAGTACACTGCCCCCACAACCCCCTCCCCCCCACCCAAAGACTTCTCTCTCTCTCTCTTGTACACACACACACACACACACACACACACACACACACACACACACACTTAAATCTTCCCACGCACACACACACATACACTGGAAACCATGTCTTGCTGCTGAAGCCTGTTGTCCTCCAGCAGGCAGGCATTGTGGGAAATGCACTTCTGTTCTGCAGGTGGAGAGGGACAACCTCAAAGAAGCCATCACAGCCTCTGTTGCCGGGGGCAACGGAGCAGACCAATAGCCAAGGGAGAGGATGAGGAGGACGGATAGTCACATTAAGGTTGGGGGAGGGGGGGAGGGGGGGAGGGGGGGGGGAGGCAGGGGGAGGGGTTAGAATTGATCAAACAAACAAGTTTATTAGCTTAGGCGTCCAGGAATTATATGCGGTCTAGAATGTCTTGAAATCTCGCTGTTCACTGCTTTAGATCGGATTGGTTGACGTAACCTGTCTGAAGCAGCCTGCTCATCACACAAAAAAACACCTCATCTCTTTTCTGTCCTTCCGTATGTTTGGTTTAGCTATTTTTCAACCTTATATTGAATATCGAGGCATTTCATTTTTTGTTTAACTGCCACTGACTGTGATAGAACAAGAGGTGGTGGTGGTGGTGAGTAGACACAAAACACCATTATGGATGTGATACACTTTGTGCAGCAAGCAATACTCATGCACATGTCATGCTCTGTTCTCAAGAATGTCACATTGTATGTGTATGTTATGCATCGTCATAAAACACTACCCCCTATAGCAGCAGAGATGTCACTGCAGACACCCTCCATTCACTTCCATTCATTTGGAATGGCTCGGCATTGAAAACAATGTTAAGAGGTACACAACCAAGGAAAGTTGGACAGTAGCGGTACATTGTATGGATTTACACACTTTTACAACCCCCCCCCCCCCCTCCCTAGGTTTTGATAGAATGCAAAATTTATAATCTCTCCAGTAGGAGTGAAGTGTAAATATTATTATTAGTGCCTCAACCCGCACGGCTCTAGTGTGAAACAATAAAATGCTTATAAATGTTAAAAATGTTAATAAACGTGAGCTTGTGTGTAGTAAATTGACATTAAAATGACTAAACAGGGTCTAGGAAGGATATAGCATATTATAGAGTCTCACAGGAGCTACACAGAACAAAAGAATGACAGAAAATGTGTCTTCATTTAGAAGTATTCAGAATGTCAACCAAAACCACGCCTATGGGGCTCATACAGTCACTTGCAAATCAATAAAAGGCAAGATTTATTATTGGTTGGTAACACAAGGTATTAATAGCCTTGGTCGAAACTTGCATAAATTCCCCGTATTTTTCAATGATTTCAACAAAAGCCTGTTTGTTTTAAACGTGTCCCTCACCTGCTTTGCCAGTTTCTCCCATAACATTCCCTACATAGAAAAGGCAACACACACGGTCGCCATCTTCTGCCCAGAGCTGCTCCAAGACATTGCTCTATGTCTAAAACTGTACAACGGACTACACTTGAAGTACATTAGGTGAGCTTTACGTTAGATAACTAAAACCTAAACGTCACATCACTGTACTTCCTACTTTGTATTCTTTCTTCGTTTTTGAAGCATTATTTAACTGTATTTAGCATTTCCCTCCTGGTCTGTTTATACTAGTGACCCATGCTAGATCACAATCATAACTCCTCATCATACACTGCCCCTAATGCTATGTACAAACCCTATACTGGCCTGTATGCATTGTATGTACCCCAGCTGTGCTCAAATACAGTGTTCATATATTTCCTTTTTTGGAATGTGTGTCAGTTTCTCTTTTTTAGATATACAATTCCAGGCGGCTATATGTGAATACAATTAAAAAAAGAATACCCGAATGTAAACAAATGTTTTTGGGCCATTGTTATTCTTGTGATAGACACACGCAAGTGCAAGTGAAACCCAGAGGTGAAAACACACTTTATTGCAATTCCCTTTAATGTAGGTTTTGACACTATAGGTAAGTTGCGGTCATGCTGGATCTTGGATAAACATCTATGAATATACGTTTACGATCTATTGGTTTTTTGTATGTCATTACCGCATGGCTTCCAAAGCATACCAAGAATTTCCAACACCATAGCTTTCTTGTCATAGTCACTTTGAAGTTTTTTCTAATCAACACAGAGTGCACTGCATACTGTTGGGATAAGGTTAGGGAATGTCATGTTTATATTCTACTTCTATTCTAGGTATGAAACGATTGGGAATTGTGGCTCTAGATTACAAGAGGAACAGAAAAACGGTCCAGTTTTTAATGCCCTTCCTTATGTGTACCGTCCCTTCGGCTGTGGATGGTCACCACAGTGGAGAGATTACTTCTCAAAACGCAAGTTCCAGTCACAATATGTTATTGGATATCATTGGTAGTATGTCCTGGTCTATGGGCAGAGGAAGAAGGCATTGGCAGTGCTGAAAACCTTAGGCTCAAATGGATGGAATGATGGTCTTTCAAAAGTGTCTTTCATCATCCACCTTTTTCTGTTTGCACCTTTTGATGGCGATTATCATATGTACCCAAGTTTGCTTATTGTTAGTTTCCTCTGTCAAAATAAATATTAAATCCAATTAAGTGCTGATTTAAGTTATAGTATAGGTTCTTAAATGGTTTACCTTGCCTTTTTCACCAGCATTTGAATCTTAGAACAATATAATGGATTAAATACAGGAGCAAAAATAAACCTTTCGTATCTCGAAGACAATGAAACGGTTCTTCATAACAAAAATAAAATAAAACCTACAAGCGATCAGGTTTTCCTCCATGTTTGAGACTGACTTGCAATTCCTTCCATTGCTTCCACTTAAAATAGAATGGAATCAGTATACAACAAATTAAACATTAGCTTTGTTCAACCTCTTCACACGGTTAGTAACAACACAATGGGTTAGGACGGGAGGTTTCCTGATAGGAAGTATACGACCAGTTTCAGCCAGCATACTACCGTACGTGATGCTCTGCCTGGTCTGTCTAGGGATACATGGAGTGGTGTGTGGGTGTGTATAGGGGCCATTAGCCATTGGCCACATCTAAGAGGGAATAACACTGCCACACATTAAGTCTGAGAACTTTTTGTCTCTCTGCGGAGAGTACTAATACAGACATAGTATTATAGCATAGTATCTGCTGAGGCAGAATGTCAGGGAGACAAGGTCACGTGGAGGTGCAGGTCAAGGGCTTTGACAGGGTGCCAATTCGTGAGCTTTCCTGAAGCCGAGCCGTTAGCGATGCCAAAACAAATGCTGATCAAACGATTTAGGTTTTGTTTTCTAAAAGCACAAAAGTTCTAACTCGCCTCATTTTGAAAATAATACAAAATTTGAGCCTTTAAGGCTGATAAAAAACCAAAACAATTATGGTATATATATATATATATATATATATATATATATATATATATATATATATATATATTATTTATTTTTTAATCCTTCCTTGCAGTAAGGCTTTCTTTCACAATAAATGCACTGGATTCCCGATCATTAAATAGTGTGTCAAGATTCTTCCTATTTTGTTCTGACGAACGTTTCCTCATGACTCACGTGAACATTGTAATCAGCTGCTGTTGCTCCTAGCAAGTCACGGCAGCACTTTGCACTTCCTGATTTTGAGTTAAACTGCAGTTCAGCAAAACTATCACTCGACACTGATCGTAACCATGACAGCATTACACCGCCACCATTTGTGTGTCCAATCAAAAACAGCTCCCAAGGGAACAGGAAATGAAAACCGTCCTTCCCCCACAAATCCCATTAGATATCTGATCTCTCCTGTCTTTCTGTGAGAGGAGTTCTGTCTAGTTGTACAGTGAAAAGAAAAAGAAAAAGACAACGCCTAGCATAGGACCGCTGATAAGCACTACTGATAAGCGCTGATTGGCCTACCTAGTGAGAGGGAGAGCAGGAGACTGAGGAGAAAGGGGACTGTACAATGAGCTAACCTCAATCTACCACAAAGTGTAAAAATAGAATAAATAAAATAAAGATTGCGTTGAATGAGCTAATAACCACTGATTCATTAAGCATGGAGGTTCTTTGTTGGTTAAAGCGGGATGGAGTGTTCATTTTATTTTTACTCCATTTTAGAATTATCAAGTGAGAATAATGACACCTATTCACCTAGCGGCCATTTTTGTTCTTCGTTTACAACCAAGATGGACGCTCGGTCCCGAAATAAAGCCCATTGCGGAAAGGACGGTGAGTTACCTAACGACAGATGCAATGGGAAGTCGCCGTCGTACCTCGTCACCTCCGACGGCCTTGCCGTTAACCGCTGGAATGTTTATCTCAAGCCAAGGCTAAGCCTGAAACCAAGTATCTACAAGCACAAACCCTTAGCAAAGAGAGGCTAGTTTGGTGCCGTGTGGATGGGGAGGGGGGGTTGGTGTGTGTGTGGGGTGGGTCAGAGGAGTTATCTCTTGGCCTTGTATTTGGACACGCTGGTGTCCCTTGGCTCCGTGCTCGGGTTGCTCCAGTCGTCCGCCTCGGGGCTGACCTTGTAGTGTCGCCATGCCGACTTGTTGAACACGGGCAGCCGCTCAAACGACTCGCTGGACAGGGCCTTGAGCGGACACACACACACACACACACACACAGAAACACACAACCACGAGAAACATAACACATATCATTAAAAGTGTAGGAGCAAATTCCAACTTTTCTCAGAAGTCACTTCTTCAGTATGAGTGGATTGGCTGTACAGTGAATTCAGTGATGGCTGGAGAAACCTTGGAGCGATACATCCAATGAACAGCAATACCTTCAGATAAATGACGGCATCGGTGCCCACCCCCTCCATGGAGTACAGCTTCAGATCTCCCTGGAAGTACCGGGCGTAGAGCCGTGAGATGGGCAGGCCGTAGCCAAACCCGGCCTAGCAAGGAGAGAAGGGCCTTGGTTTGATTCTTTTTTTAAATTAAAATGATAGTGTTTCATAAAGATGAATCATTTGTGTGTGTATATGTATGTTTGTATGCATGTGTGTGTGTGTGTGTGTGTGTGTGTGTGTGTGTGTGTGTGTGTGTGTGTGTGTGTGTGTGTGTGTGTGTGTGTGTGTGTGTGTGTGTGTGTGTGTGTGTGTCTGTGTCGAAGTCCTAGTGTGTGCCTATGTGTGTGTGTCTGAGTCTGAGTGTATGCCTGTGTGTGCCTGAGTGCTTGTGTGTGTGCCTGTGTGTGTGCCTGTGTGTGTGCCTGTGTGTGTGTGTATGTGTACCAGGGGGACAGCTCCTGGTTCAAAGCTAGGTGTGGGGGCAGTGGAGTACATGTAGTTAAACAGACGGTCGATCTTCCGTAGGGGAACCCCTCCTCCTTGATCACTGATCTGGTGGGGAGGGTCATTTAAAAAAGATACAAAAAGAAAGATGAAAGAGTCAACTCAATCAATTGTAACAGCTAAGCCAATAATTTCACCTTTCATGTTTCAATTGAACTGCCATCCTTCCAAATAAAATTTTCTTTAAAAAAGGACAACACCGGTCTAGTTGTTCAAACCATCGTAACCGTATTGATTCACAGAAATATCCGTTACCAATAAAATGTGTCAAAATGACTTGAACTGATTCTGCCGAACAGCACTTAGCGTGAGCGCCCTTGCCATGAATGTAAACAACGGCATAATAGCACTTTGTTTTTTGGAATCAATCTGAGTCAGCCAGTTAGGAGTTTGTGCACAACATACCAGTGAATCACTTGTATGTGTTTTACAAAATGTAGTGCTTTACAAAATGTCTTCTCACAAAGATCTAAGTGCTACATTGCTATTGTTTACATTTGTGGCAGACACGTTCACACAAAATGCTCTAAGGCACAACTAACTGTTTTTGACAAATGATGTTGGTAACGGATGTTTTTGTGAAGCGAGGACAGACAGATACCATGGTTTGATCACTCAAACCATCGTATTGTCCTTTAAGGAGGTTGTCAAGATAAGATAATTGATAATGCAAAAAAACAACAAGAAGAAACTTGTAAGAATGACAAAATGTCCAACAAAAACAAACTGAAAACAGAAGAAAAAAAACTCCTTCCTAATCGTCATGATTTGTCGACGAGTGTGTGAATGTGAATCCATCAAATCTACAACGCACCTTGATTGAGAGGTCCTCTTTTCCGAGAGTCACTTTCGCTTTCACTGGTGGTAAACCGCCATCGCTGTTTTGGCGATGCTCTACAGTGGCTCGCATAGAGTTCTACTCACAAGAAGACACACGAGTGCACGTCGATTTACAGTTCATGACATGGGCTCAGGGAGGGTTTCTCCGGTCGGACGAACAGAAATGTGTGAGTTAAGAAGACCACAACAAACTAGTGGATGAAATGCAATGGTTGGTTTACCTTGAAGAGCTCAAACAGCATGTGGAAAAGGTGGGAAGGCACATAAACGG
The DNA here is from genome assembly GCA_026745465.1 of Lota lota. NCBI lineage: Eukaryota > Metazoa > Chordata > Actinopteri > Gadiformes > Lotidae > Lota > Lota lota. Next base: position 1,426,157 of record JACYXH010000242.1, read on the forward strand.
CCTGGATATGCTTTGGAGCATTAGCTATAAAACAGAACAAACAACACGATAAAGAGAAGATGAATAAGGAAAAACACTCAAATGACGCAGGCAGAGCCATTGGCTAGTTGGACACAAACATTACGCACACTCACATGGACCTCACACACATTTCCTTTGAAGTTAATGACATATGCGTACTTTGAACACTGCAATCACCGTAGGACTAAATCCAGCTGCCTGAAATATAAAAGTATGTTTGGCTACTGCAGCTTTACCACAAGTGCTTTATAGGAGCAACTGACAAACAGTTGAATGCATTCTTACGTCTACAATACGCTGAATACATTTAAAAACCCTGTTTTCATGTCAAAAGTCTTATGGTCCGTACTAGCGTTTCCATCCACATTGAAATGCCGAATGTCATCTCACATGCGCATCATGTCGATTATACGTTGTCGTTTTTTCAGAAATTTACGATTCGTGTACAAAACTTGTATTTTAAAATTCATCCGGTTTTTGAAAATCACAGACAAAAACACGGTTTGAGTGAGGCTGGAAAGCCAGAGCATTGTTGTGGACATGGCCTGAGCCCGACAGAAAGATAGACAGATGTAGAAGATAAGCAGCAGCAAACATTTCTTACTGTGAAACTCCTCAACCTTGAGGTCAGGGGAAGCCATGTAATACTTCTCACAGAGCATCTTGGCCGTCTCGTAGGCATCTGGAGACACACACAACATCCAAAAGTACCACAGATTAGCCTTGTTCAACTTGATACCCATGGTTTATACACCTGGTTGGTCAGAGTGCTACACTACCTCTTCTAGTAGAACTTCTAAGGACATTTGTATTGTTATGGGAAGTCAAAGTCAAATACATTCCTTCAGGCTCCCTTGGAAATGGTGATAAGGTAAACCGAGCATTTGGGTACAGGTCACACTGGTTGTGTGTTTGACTTCTAGGTCAAGTTGTCAAATATTTCCAGATAGCACAGAAGTCGGACTTTTCTCTGTTACCCAACTGACGGGTTCAATAAAGCAACAAAAGCGACCTAGAGATAATGCTTTTTGAAGGATCGGAACAAAATGTGAATGTGTTTGAAAGGTTTGAACGCAAACTGTGTTGGTTTTTATTATTAAATAGTACAGGCTGCTGTAAACAAACACAGCAACAACATTGTGCTAGTAAACTTCACCTCTGACAACGTCGGCCACATTGCAGGTGGGGTCGATGCTGCCGATGTGCTTGGGATGGGCGGGGTTTGTGTCGTTGCCAAACAGCAAAGCTAGGAAAGGAGCCAATAAAAACCAGAGCATAGCAAGCAGTCAACTGGGAAAACTCTATTAAACCGTACTCCAAGAGTTAATATTGATGACTGACAATACAAAAGGCCCCAGGCAAAACAAACAGCATCAAATGGCAATAACCAAAAAAGGTTATTTAATTTGAAAGGCAGTAAAGGAAAGAGAAACGATTCACAGCTTTTTGTCATGGCAAAATATTCCGAACAAACTGCTCAGGTGTAGTGTAGGAGCAGGACCGTGTAGCGGCAAGGCTGAAAGATACCGGGTTTGATTCCCAATGTCCACAGCCTCACACGTAGGCATCCTTGAACTAGATACCTTACCCCTACCTGTGCCTAAATGACACGCATCTGAAATCACTGCAAGTCACTTTGGATAAAAGCTGAATGTAAATGTAACTACTTTTACACTAATACCCCCCATGGATAACAGCACTATACGCATGTAACAATATTTGAGATCTCACTGTGCTGGTTGATGAGCATGCGGAAAGAGATGCGGTTGGTGTAGAAGCGATCCAGAAAGTACTGGATGCTGCTGCTGATGAAAGGGTCGAAGCCAAACTTTTCCTTGTACTCAATGACCCCTTGGGCCATGGTCGGAACCACGTCATTATGGCGATTGCGGATCTCGATCAACAAGTCCAGGAAACTGAGATGGGGGTAAAAAGTCACATAAAGCCAACTTATCTGTTTAGCCTTAAGATCACAGTTTCAGTCTCATAGGGCTTCACAGGCCAACATCATACAACGTGTGTGTGTGTGTGTGTGTGTGTGTGTGTGTGTGTGTGTGTGTGTGTGTGTGTGTGTGTGTGTGTGTGTGTGTGTGTGTGTGTGTGTGTGTGTGTGTGTGTGTGTGTGTGTGTGTGTGTGTGTGTGAATGATCTCATATCCTCTAGATCAAAATCCAGAATCCTTAAATGACCTGCCTGGATCTTCCTGCTTCAGCTAGGATGTTGCACGTGGAAATTAAACTGTAAAATGCCCTTTCCTTTTCCAAAAGATAATATAACCATTATCTCAACTGCTCAAAATATTCACTCTTCAATGACCAGGCCCTGAAAAGGTTACTTCTTATCTAAATCCCTTTATCTGTGTTTATGGCGTCGTCACACAGGTATGTCTATCACGCCAGCCTTACTGTTGTTGTTTAACACCCACCGTTACCTTGGCGGTCAGGGTAGCCTTGGGGATGGGCCATAGTAGAGGCAAGATTCAAGAAGATAAGGGATCTGTGTGGGTACTACTGCTGTTTCACTAAAGCTAGACCTCCACAGTCTACCTGCAGTCTTCCTACAGGCATACTGAGCAAGATGCCTACCGGCTCATTAGAGATGATTTTATTTTTATTGATTTTTATTAGATTAATGAATGAATCTACAAAAATCACTGGACATCCATTTGGATAAATGGTTACTAAAAGGTAATAGTAGTTGCCTATAGTGAATACAAGTGTAGGAGTAAAACAATCAATCCATCCATTCATTAATTCATCCATCCATCCAGGTCTGTACTCACTCATTCAAAACTTGAGGGTCCTCCCCTTTTCGGTTCTCGTAGTCCAGCAGCTCTACAAAGCTCTGCATGTACCTGATAGGTCAAAGGTTATGCATAAGTCGAAGCCCAACCACATCATACCTTCTGACACGCCCACGCCCACACACACACACACGCCACCGGCCTCCTCCAATATAGCAAACACACAAACTATCATTTTGGCGTTTTAACTGTTATGGCAGCAGCGTCACCACTGGTCCACCTAGCAGACGGTCGCTCACCATTTCTGGACCAGTCTGACGGAGGGCTGGCTGAGCAGCTTGTCTGGAAGCAGGTTGACCTCTCTCATGGTGTTGGCCAGGCGCACCGGCAGCTCCTTGCGTAGGAACATGTACGACGTCTTTTCACACGCATTCTCCTGGCCTATCAGAGCAAAGCCAAACCAACACTTAAGATTTGCAGGAATGAAGCAGGAACGACGATGTTGAAACAAATTTCAGTTTGCATTTCGTGGTGTTTGTAAACCTCCTTTTAGTTCGGATATACATGCGTTACACAACTCGTCCCTTCCCTTTCACAGTGATTCACGTTCATGTTAGTGAGCTCAGAGGTTTCACTATGACAATGTTATCCAGTAGAGTGTAGAAAATCTGTTGATTTTACTTGACCACACATAAAGATGCTACACAATGACCACTTTGTTATTCTGTGGCATGGAATTCACACAAGCAGTTGCACGGGCGAATTAATGATTCATTAATATTCCTGAATGTATCTTTGCCGAGCCTAAGAGCAATAAATTGTAGTAGAGAATAACCCAGGCACAGATAACGTCATCAATTCTGGTAAAATAAAGATTGGCCGAGGCCTTTACAACCACGAGGTTCGCCAGGGTCTAAAGCAGTACGAACTAGCCCTATATAGGACTGATGTGACAGTATCCGCTATATATTCTGTATTCTACAAATATGTCAGTTCTATATAGGGCCAGAGGTGACCTTGAGATACACACAGTTATCAATAGTATAAAACCCAATAGAACGTAACGTCTCATTGTGTTTCAGCGTTTCATTGGCAATAGGCCTGTATGTGTAGTAACAATCCGCACACAAGATTTGAAAGCTTGGTTGAAACGATTGCATATCAATCAACATCCAACGCTAAGCCAAAGCGTGGATGGGGATGGCTACGAGTATCCATGGGGGGCGCAGGTGGGTCTGAATGGCAGTTAGTGTGTTTGCGTCCCAGCTAGAAATGGGCCTGACACATATGTCCATGAATGAATTAATTCATTGCAGTTATATAGCGCCTTTTCTAGATACCCGAAGCGCTTTACGGGGTCAGGACACCTCATCCACTAGCAGTGTGTAGCACACACCTGGGTGATGCACGGCTGCTGGTATACACCAGAACGCTCACCACACACTGGCTATCCCAGTGGAAAGGTGAGGAAGGACCAAGCATCACATGATTCAGCACACAAGCTACTAACTGGACATTAATGGGGCCACCTTTGTGGCACTCTGTAAAACACCAAGCCTGTTATGACAACACAAAAAGCAAAGATCTTCCGCTTGTTGGTGATCTTGTCTCTCTCTCACCTCGTTGTCTTTCATCTCCCTCTCTAGCTCTCATCCTTGTCTCTCTGCTTCCTCTGTCTCTCTCCTCTCCCCTCTTGGTTCCATCTGATCTCTCTAGAGATTACCAACCACCAGACTGAAGGACATAAATTCACCCTCACGTTTGTGTGGTGTCCCATGTCTGTATTACGGTAATACAGTAAGGTGGATATTGAAAACTGATTGCAGAGACAACTATAAACGTTATAAAGTGCAACAAATATATATTTATATAAATCAGTAACCCATTTCTCTATTAACTACGGGAAAGGAAGGATCATTATGATACTGCAAAACAGAATAACAATGATGTAATAGGCCTATGCTTTATATCGTTTCTGTATTATGCTGCTTTTGTTTCAGTGAAACTGGCACACAATTTCTGACATAGACGCACGTGGATAACAGTGAGGATGAGTTTGACAATGTTGTTCACACATTTGCATTCAGTGATGGCCAAATCCGACCAATGTCAGTAAAGATATTTCTTAAAGGGAGCTGTGAGATCGACATACAGTTGATTACAGATAGATTAGGGAAAAGACAGAGGGTGTCATGTGATGCGTGCCACTCAGATATTCCCAGATCCAACTCTTGTACATCTGGATTGTTCTTGTATTACGGGGATTAGCTGGACGTTTGCACAGTCATCTATATTTTTATTCAACTCTGAGCTACTTTAACTCGTAGGTGGACGTTAGATGAAGATCCCAATAAATAATAACAATGACAAGATGTTCTACAATTTGACAATAGGATTGATCTATACATACAGGCTTGTTTATAATATATATGCTTGGTTTGACTCCAACACATTTGTCTGCATAGATCAACAAGGCCATGGAACGTAGCGTCCAGGCCATCAAGTGATTGCTTATCAAGAAGGGATACAGAAAGATACAAAAAAAAAAGAGCCATAACAATTGTATTAAACTTACCGAAATCCAGAAACTGTTTGATGGACAGCGGTGATGGAGAGAATCTAGAGTAGTACTCTATTTTGGGGTTGTTGTTTTTCAGAAGAGCAAAGAAGAGCCTCATCTTGAAAAGTTGATGAGGACGGACCCGTCTGTGAAAAAACGCAATCCACAACACCCGACCACTTCATCCAATAACAATGACAACGACGCGCATTGTGTGCTTGTCTGCGTCCACATCTGAAAGTGGGCCTCGGTTTAGATGTGCGACAAGGTCCTGGCAGATCAAGGGGTTAAATGACAGAATAAAACAACGGGTCAAAGATATACTGTCGTAACATTGTTGCAGACGCGTTGAACATCACGTACAGTCTCTAATCTAAACTAAAAGCAACCACACTTGGAGATGGCTTGCGCTGTTGACAGAGGAACATCATTGGTTTAAAACCCAGAAGTGACAATATTGTCCGATAACCCAATTGGTGGAATAGCGTGTCACTCCTCAGCTTTTACCCATGTCATCCTTTTTTTTGGCACCAGTTTGAAGCATACGCCACGTATAAATATGTTTTGTGACATTATGTTTTATTATTACATTAAAGTACTTTACGTTCGAATTGTCTGGATAAGGACTTGATGTTCCTAAAGACAGCAGAGCTACGGTCTGGCCTACGGGCTCTTATGATCGCCATGGAGATAGTGAGTCCGTCAGAAGAGCGAATCCCAAGACATTATCTCAGGCCGACGTCTCCAACGTCTGTTTCAGGTCTTTCGTCGTAACTTCACTTGTTAGCTGATATAATATATTTTTATTTCTTAAAGCGCCACAGGACGAATTGTTCTTTCTATGTGTGAAAATAAACGGATTCCATTTTCAATCGTTTTTTATTTACTTAAACAATAAACATTTGCCAAAAGCAAAATCCTTTGCAAAAATGTAAACAAGCAAGTGGCAGATGGGTAGGCACATGACGGTATCGTACCGCCACCTAGCGGCGGTTTGTTGCAACGCCGTTCTAACAAAGTGAAGTTGGTCACTCACACGACTCCAGCTATAAAATCAACAATTGTATATCACGTTTATACAGAATTTAACACACACAAACAGATTTGGGATTTATGGCGCTGTGATCATTTTGGTGTCCTGCTTGTTCTCCTCTTCTTCTTCAGATAAAGGTTCATAGTGTCGACGGTACAGCAGGCGTGTTACCAAGGTGATGATGAACATCTCCAGGATCAACAGCTGCTGGCTCATCACTGTAGAGAGAGAGAAAAAGGGGTAGAGAGAGACATAGAGACAGAGACAGAGCAAGAGGGAGGGTAGGTGAGGTCAGCATACCTTCTCTTATTAAAAAAAAAAATCCTGATCTTGCGAAACATTTGGCTTCACTCATCCACAGGTTGATGGATTGCAGGCTAGATAGAACAAGGGTGGATGTGTGCATGTGCTTGTGTGTGTGTGTGTGTGTGTGTGTGTGTGTGTGTGTGTGTGTGTGTGTGTGTGTGTGTGTGTGTGTGCACGTGTGTCGCTCACAGTATCCTCGGGCCGTGGAGGAGTAGGGCGGGGTACAGCCGATGGTTCCATTCATCGCCAGGATGTTAATGATTGCTGACTGCAGTTGACTCAGGACAAGCACCAGCTGGAGTAATCACACACACACACACACACACACACACACACACACACACACACACACACACACACACACACACACACACACACACACACACACACACAGGTACAGACAGGTTACCCTCCCATGCTAGACCACATTTTGGTAGGCTATGGTCTGGGAGACTGCCAGGCCCCAGCTAGATCTTAGTTAACTTGTGTGAACACATCCACCATAACATTTCAGCAAATTGCAACCCTTATGATAGAGCCCTGTTGCTGGCAATGGATAACCTTCCTCAGAGCGGGGTAAATGTGTGTTTCGGGGTGCATGCGAGTATCTCTGTGTAAATGTGTGTTTCAGGGTGCATGCGAGTATCTCTGTGTAAATGTGTGTTTCGGGGTGCATGCGGGCATCTCTGTGTAAATATGTGTTTCGGGGTGCGTTCTGGTAGGTCGGTGATGAACCAGTGGGCGTGAACGTGTCTGGTCGTGGCTGACCTGGTACATGGCGTATTTAGGGACGATCTTGATGCTGCGCAGGGTGACCCGGAGGTGCATGAACATGATGGCAACGGGCCACAGGGCGATGATGGTCAACACGCCCACCAGGGGGTTGATCCATATCGCCGCACCGGTGATGTCCAACTGAAACAAAGAAATGGTGTGAAATGTGTCACTGAAATATAGTATTTGACATTGACATTCGTTTTTTGAGTTGACCCGTGAGTTGACTTTGTGATAATGTGTGTGCGATTGGCATTGTGTTGAGGTCTGCTGTTTGAGTGTGTGTGCGCGTGCGTGCATGTGTGTGGTGGTCATGTGTGTGTTCATGTGCTACGGCTACTCACGTCGGTCAGGACAAAGTTCCCGTTGGTGTAGAGGACGATGGAGAGGATGGTGAAGGCGATCTTCAGGACAGCAAACTGGAAAGAACCAAGCTTCAGGAGGAACAGGGAACGCCTGGCATTTGGGATGGAAGATAAAGAATTTGTATTCATCAATGTTGTATCATATTATGAACTACTGTTTAAACAGCCTCCTATAATCTACAGTAGGCATACTCACACATACATGGTGTATGTGTGAGTATGCCTACTGTAGATTATAGGATTTGAGAAGGATTCTTGAAAAGGGGAATGATGCAACACTGAAGCAGATTCAAACAAGTTGGATCTATCCTGGCGGTCCTAAAGGAATTTCCCAAACACTGTTACGTGGGAGAATATTTAACTCCTATACTTAAGTCATTATACATTCCCCTTCACGATTAATGGTACTTTCCTTCACTTTTTGTTTCTATAATGAATATTTAAGGATTTTATGAGTCACTTTATATGGTCAAAACACATGCCTGTGGATCATTAAGGAGAGCTACATTTACAATCCGAATCCAAACACTAAACCTTTCCAGAACATCTTTGTTTTTTATCTTCTCAAGATGGTGCGTCCACACGCGCAGAGTTGACTCTTCTGATGAACCCTCAAGCAAACGGGCCTCCCAAAGAACAACAACATTGTAAATAATCGACTTCGTTTATGAGCTCAAACCTATGGTGACCACATGTGCTTTGCAGTGACTAATGGGGACATCCTGTCCAAAGATGTGGAATGATGTATATATATATATATATATTCTTTTTTTTAAGGAGCTTGACACAGTGAACGAGGTGGCCCTTATTTCTTACCAGTAGAGGGGGTCATGGCTGGGATGCACATGTGACCGCCCACTGTAGCATCAGGCCACCAACCCCCCACCACCACCTGGGTGAGGAGTGAACTGGGACCGGGGTTCAATGACCAGGAGTGTGTGAAACTCGTGCACGTTTAAAAAGGAAAGTGCATTCCCTACCCCTTCTCTTTGCACCATGCCAATCGATCACATATACTAGGTCCTAGATCATCTGCCATTTTATGCAGCATTTCAAAGCAATAGTTTAGCAATAGATACAATGTGAGATGACATGAGCCTGACCTGCCCTCAAAGCAGCTCAGTGGGCCAGCACACAGGGGTGACTATTGTATGAAATCACCCACACTGTGATATAATCCCTCTTTGTGTAACAGGGCCGTTGGAACATTTTGAAAAAACAGTATGAAAGGGATGCAACACAGTGTAAATGGATATGAATCCATCAGCACCTAGTGGTAGTGAAAATTAAAGTTGTACCACCCGGCTGTGCATTAACTCGGGAATGGGTTTCTGCCATGTGCAGAAATCCTATGCTGTTTATACAGTAAATGCCAATTTGGTGGTTCATTTGAACCAACCTGATCCTTCTCTAAATGTTGCCTCTTCTGATGTAAACAGCATAGAATGTAAACTGGCGAACTCGTCCCCCACACTGATGATGTAACATTTTGCAAAAACAACTCCCAGCTTAACTCAGACCCTAACCCTGATCTTGACCCCAACCTTGACCCTGAGAGATAGAAAAACACAGTGTTAAACTTTTGGGCATTAAGTCCCTCCCTCCCTCCCTCCCTCCCTCCCTCCCTCCCTCCCTCCCTCCCTCCCTCCCTCCCTCCCTCCCTCCCTCCTGCCTACCTTCCCTCCCACCATCCTTCTCTCCCTCTATCATTCCCTCCCTCATCCATCCTTCCATCCCTCCCTCATCCATCCTTCCATATCTCCCTCCCCCCTCTCCTTCCAACGCTCCCCCTACTATCCCTCCCCTCAAATCATCCCTCCGTCCATCCTTCTCCCCTCCCTGCCTCTCCCCCCCAACCACACCACCCCCCCACCCTCCCTCCCTCCCCCCACACCCACCGTGTAATGGGGACGTGTGGCAGGCAGGGGCAGCAGCAGCAGCAGGGGCCCGTGCTGATCCTCAGCTTGTGTTTGGGCGCTCGCGCCAGGAAGGCCTCGTCGCCACCCGCCTCCTCCAGCATCAGGATCAGGAACTTGAACACCACCACGGCAAAGTAGCTGGAGGGGGAGAGAGGGAGAGGGGGAGAGGAGGAAGGAAGGAGGTTAATGAGATCCAGGAGGCAAAGGGATATATATATAGAGATAGAGGGAGAGAGAGAGAGAGAGAGAGAGGAGAGAGAGAGAGAGAGAGAGAGAGAGAGAGAGAGAGAGAGAGAGAGAGAGAGAAGGAGTAGAGAAGCCAGAGCACTAAAATAACATGTACTTTATTAATCCCAGACCGGATATTTGGTTGTCACAGGACAGTAATAATACAAAGAAGTTTATGAATAATAGATCCATTTTAAAATTACTAACATGAAAACGTAAAACAAAGAAATTACTTATATATATATATATGCATCTATTCATCCACAATACCATTAGCAGACATGTCAGAAATGGCCACCTACTGTGCTCTCCAACACCAGATTTACCTATCGTATTTCTCCTCGTTTTGTGTTTTTCCAGTCCTATATTATTTCTCACACAGCAGGGCTTCCATGTCAAAACAAGGAGCTCAGTGAGAAATGGAAAACACAGAGGAGAGAGACAGAGGAAGCAGAGAAACGAGGAGAGAGAGAGAGAGGGAGACGAAAGACAAGGAGGTGAGAGAGAGGGAGACGAAAAACAAGGAGGTAAGAGAGAGGGAGACGAACGACAAGGAGGAGAGAGATGATGAACAAGGAGAAGAGAGAGGGTGTGATGGGATGAAAGAGGAGAGGAAACCCACCAGGCTGACATCATATCGGTGAACATGGTTGCTCTGGGAATCCACATCCCCAGACAGGACATGGTGCCAATCACCTAGAGAGAGAGACAGCGAGAGAGACAGCGAGGGAGAGAGAGAGAGAGAGAGAGAGAGAGAGAGAGAGAGAGAGAGAGAACACGGTGTGTGACGCCATTGAATCGGTCTGACTTTTCAACATGCCAATTTGACTATTCCTCTTTTTTTAAGCGTACGCCCATCGGGTGCGATGGGGTCACCTACCGGCGCGGCGCCGTTGACCCATGCGATGACGCTCTTCTTGTTGGTGGGCACCTTTTTATAGATATAAACACACTCCTCGATGTACACCACCATGGACACGACCGCCATGAAGGTCAACACGGAGTATAAGATTATCCCAAAGATGTCCAATTCTAAAGGTACGAAGAACAGAGGGGGGGGGGGGGGGGGGGGGGGAATACAACAGCATGAGAGAAGATGAGGATATGATGAGGATAACGATGATGATGCAGGAAATTCCTTTCAACATCAAACTTGTCGAGACTGTATCATCAAAAGTATTTTGTACGACTTGTGCCCTAGGGGTGCTTTGGAACGGACATAGAATGAAACGCAGACCCCTGAGCCATTTTGCTACGCACTTTGTGACTAATAAAGTTATATACTGTCTTGTTGTGTTGATTTGACATTGAGATATTCTAGACAAGGTGTGGCCCCGCTCATTCAGTATTGTTGTCCAAACATGTCCCATAAAATGCACACACTCAGTCACACAAAGGAACATGTACACACACACACACACACACACACACACACACACAAACACAGTTGTGGAAGGATGTGGAGTCAGCGTGTTACTGTTTCGGGAAATGTAGAACGAGCTAGAAAAGTGTAATAAGGGGAACCGAATGCTGTTACACACACCAAGCAACAGAAGTCTTGTTAAGACAATGAGGCGTGAGTTGGTGACTCCCGGCTTCTGGGAAGAGAGTGTAAGGCTGAGCTAACACACGGATGGCATTACCTCAATCACAAACAGCTGTGAGAGAAAACAACATGCGAAAGAAGGTAGAAGTTGGCTTGTAGTTTGGTTGAAGAAAACCCACAAGGGATTGGTGATTCATTTTGGAAGTCGTGACTGGAATCCTGACCCATGCCCACAAACATGCATGCACCGACGCAGGCACACGCATGCACGCACGCACACACACAAACACACACACACGCACACACACACACTTTAATACCAACAGTTTTCACTATTCTTTTATTTGATTACTTATTTTCCTTTATCCTGTGTTATTTCATTATCTATATCTTTAATTGGAAGTGCACAGTTATTTGTAACTTGTTTGAAAGGTTCAGGATGCCTGAAATCCCAGCACTTTATTGCCATTCATTATTTATACTTGTTCTGTCATATGTTTATGACTAAAATACTTGAAAGTTATTTGTTGTCTTACTTTAACCCTTGAACACCCATTGTATGCATTTTATTAATTTCATGCACTTGTTATTCTATGCAGGGACGTTCCTAGCTATACGCCTTATAAGCGAGGGTTTAGAGGCCCCAAGCAACCAGGGGCCCTTCGTTAAAAAAAAAGAAAAGGTTTATGGAACATTATTCAGTGATATTGATCCTTGGATCAATCTCAAAATGCACATAAATTCATTTTTTTTGTAGCAATTCTGATTCCCTTGGACCCTCCTACATTGTTTGGCCTAAGCTTAATGAAATTCGGAGATGCGCTCGATACTGTGGCGATCACGGCCGTGATCACGGCCGTGATCGCCGTGCTCCGTGCCGCAAGGGACCTCGGCAGAAGCGGTACGTGTGTGTTTTGTGTCCTGGTGTGTGTGTTCAATAAAAGGCAACTCTCGGGGTCGTGCGGTGTATGGGGCACGAGAGTTTAAATTAACCTGTACCCTGGGCTCTCATATATATTCCCATAAAATCCCATAAATTCTGTTATTCTCATAAATTGAGAATAACAATTAGAGAATAAGATAATGAAAATAAGTCGGATGGGAAACCCCCAGAAGTTCAGAAACGGCCCTGATTCTATATATGAGACACAAAACGTTATTGCAAACAAGACCGGCTGACTGTAAGTCAGTGTCTTCAGCTCAACTTGCAGTAATGGAAAGATATGAAAGAGACAAGAAAAAATATTAGCAAACGTTTTAAAACATTTTTACCAAGGACCCTTTCAGAAAAAAATGATTAGCGTGACATTGACGCGATGGACAGAATATAATAATAAACATCCGTTTGAAATGGATCGTGTATGATTTCCCGTTAAGTGTTAGGCTAAAACAAATACAAAGGTATGTATAACTCAATGTAAAAGAGCCGTTTAACTGAGCGGAGACATTTAATTCAACAACAGCTACGGGGGTGGCAGGCTATCTGGGTCAGTGGAAAGGGGCACTTGATGTGGGATAGCAACACAACATGTTTTCTACAGGTGACCACAGAAAATGGGATCTCTACTTACTGAGGATAATGACGATCGCGAGAGGTGGTGGGCTCTGGCAGCTCGGATCAATGGAGTGGTTGGATCCGTCCATTCTCGTGCGTGTCTCGAGGGGGGATTCTTCCAAAACTTCCACGGTCCCAAATTGAACACTTGGTACCCTGTCCTACAGCTAAAGAGCGTACTCGAGGCGTTGGCGAAACGCGAGAGGCATCTATCCGCGTGGGTGTGTGTATGTGTGTGTGTGAGGGGTGTGTGTGTGTGTGTGTGTGTGTGTGTGTGTGTGTGTGTGTGTGTGTGTGTGTGTGTGTCTCTCTCTCTCTCCACCAAAAGGTGTTCCTTGAAAGTGGTGTTCCTGAAGACGATTTGGTCAGACTCCACCGTGTATCCCCCTCACCACCGAGTAGGGTACTGGAATCCTGACAAATCACAACCCGGTTTCTAATAGACTAGACCACTTGCCGGGGCTGTGCGTGTTGCGCAATCGTTGTCTAGTGGGGATACTTTCGATCTTTCTTTCCTAAGAAGACAGAAGCCCGAGGCAATAGGTAGGTGTCCGTGTCGTAAGATATATATTAACATTAAAAAGCACCAAAGTCGAATTAAAGGAACAGAAAAACAAAATCTAAATGAGAGAAACCTTTATTTTGACTAATGTATGGATCACGGGCCGATGGAGCACTGAAAGGGATTGGGGAAGGAGGGGGAGGAAAGAGGAGGAGGGAATTCCACAGAACTGGAGCCCCGGGACTAGCATTTCTATCACATGCCCCACGTTCCCATGGCAACCAAACCTGTAGAAGAACCATCATGTGAGGCAGAGGCTGTATTTTCCTCCGCTCCACTTGAGCAACAACTAACAAGTTACTGCATCAAGGACAACACAATACAACCACACATGTATAATGTATGGTCAAATAATACACTTTCAAGCCTTTTCCACTGGAGTGCATTTCTCATATCAATGTTTGCTCAAAGACTGAGGAGCTACTGATTACCATCACCCCCCCCCCCCCCCCCCCCTCTCTCTCTCTCTGTAGGCGTTATTGACTGTACAATGTAGATTAACGATATAACATAGCAAGGTATACAAGGTAAAAATAGCTTTCTCTCTCATGTTTTATTTGCTGAAAGATCGTTTTCTCCTATGGATTTTCAATCCTTATGTTAACCCTATGTCCTTTCAGTAGATAGAATATATTCAGTAATCTGTTTGTTTAACTGAAAGTTGAGGAGTTAATTGAAGTGCAAAGTCAGCACATGCTGCACACACGCACAAAACTACCATCTTGTGTACTTAATGATCTGTGGGTTTGTGTTATCTTGAGAGTTCATTGCTCATGTCAGTCATTATAAGTAGCTTTCCAGAGAGAGAGAGAGAGAGAGAGAGAGAGAGAGAGAGAGAGAGAGAGAGAGAGAGAGAGAGAGAGAGAGAGAGAGAGAGAGAGAGAGCTCTCTAGACAATAGACTGGTGTGTGACTCTTCAGTAGAGGCAGACAGCCTTCCTGCGTACACTGGAGCCATCCATAATTAGCATTTAATGTTACGTCTGGGACCATGCATACAGAGCTTTATTCAAAGGTTTCAGTTGAATCACTAGGGGATGTAGCCTTATGGAGGTCACATGTAGTTGTCCTTTAACTGGGGACTGTTTACTTTGCATAGCAGTCCATGTGTCACTTGCATCAACATGGAGGTCATTCACCCTAGGCACACACACATCCATGCACTACACTCGTGCACACACAGACACACACGGCTGATAGAGGGTCGTGAATTGTAGCGTTATCCCAGTCTTTTCAAAAGACTATTGGTCCCAATTAAATTAAATTAATAAACATATTTATAAAGTTAGAGCCTCTCAGAGATTAAAGGCCATTCAAGCAGACCCGTTGAGGGTCTGCTAGAATGGGAGCTAGAATAGTCAAATTTGGGCCAATAGTTCAGGGTGCACCCTCTTCATGCACCCCGAAGGGAGGGAGTCCACTTTAGGAGGGCCAAATCAAACATATGAGAGAATTTGTTCTGTGAGCCGTTGGGTTTTAAGCAAGCCTAGTTGATATGCACACTTTAACAACTTCACAAAATACACTTTAACAAAGGACTGATGGACACTTAGTGTTCTATATCTCATTGCAATTAGATAAGGATGACAGCTCCTGTATGTTGAATCTATTTATGTTTTTCATTTATTATTTTATGATGTGTATTGATTGTTGACTACTGTTGACTACTGTTTGCAAACCAAATTGCACCTCTGAGACAATAACGATTATCCAATCCAATGAATCCTCAACCACTTTCAGTCCAACACCGTTCATTTTGTTAGAAACATATGCTTCACGGGTGAGGGACAAAGTCAAAAATGTTTAAAATGGGTGGTGAATAAGCACTACATCTTAAGGCCCCTTTTATGTCTTGTTTAACCTTGTTCAATAAATACACACACATACATTATCTCGTTGCAAAGGACCATTGAGTTTTTGAATTTGATTTTAACCACCACTTGATCTTATTCTTTGAAATTGATTACAAAGCAAGTCGGGAGTTAAAAAAAAACATTTATTGTCATGTTTACGTTAATAATGTAGAGGCATATATAACATTCACAAAATAGCTACAGTAAATTAATCAGAAAAGAAAATATATATGCAGTCATTTTTTAACACACACACACACACACACACACACACGAGAACAAAACAAGTACAAATAAAACAATATATGGTAATAACCATGGTTTCACTAGGCTACAGCAAAAAATTATAAAAAACAATAAACTAATATTAGACCAAAAACTTGAGGAATTGCCTTCCTTATTACAGGAGTCTTCCTTTATATGGCTTCAGTTATTCTGATGTAGGACAAACCGAGTCTAACGGATCTTTAAACCATCTAATGTTATGGAGAGGAGCAAAATAAAGTTGATGAAAACCCAATCCCCCTACATTAGGTACATGTTTACAGCCAGCCACACACAAAAACGGCATGGCTGCACAAAATTATTATTGCCAAAGACAAGCCAAAACTCACACACACACACACACACACACAAACCTTAGTCTCTGAGCAGATAAACGTTTTTTCAGTTGGTGGAAGAGGAACAGGCTCGGTTCCCATCATAGGAAACGAGTGACTGTGGACTATTCCACTTATGGGTAACAATTAACAAACTCTTCAAACCAAATAGGGCTAACGTTAAACTATATAAAAAAAAAATATTCGATAATGCTGACACTTCATTGGGAAATTGATGAAAAAGAAGATGCACACCAAATTAAAGATCCCCGAAATACCCTCCACGCACTTGCTCAACAGTGGGGAGTAAAATACCACGAGGCGCTTGACATAACTTCAGGTCTCATCACTAGTTTTAGGTTGCCATTACAGCCCTGGCTGAAATACATTCAGGACAACAGTGACATTTACGAAATTGACAGACAGACACACACACACACACACACACACACACACACACACACAACACCATAAAGAGACAATTTGACTGTAAATCAGCACTTCACAAGCCCGGCAGACGCTAAAGTCACAGAAATCGCCGGTAGCGGATAGGGTCTGAACTGAATGAACAACCAATCCACCCGTGAAGCGGCAGTGGGTCCGTTTCCCTGGGTTACGACCAGGAGTCCTCCGCATTGAAAACTGACCCTTTTTATTTGAAAATGGAACACATTCTTCAACAGGCAGGTCCTATGGTTGGGTGCTTTTTTGTTGGTTTGTTAAGATGTGATAATGGGGATGTTGAGACTGAACCATGCAGCTCTTTACTTTTTCTGATGCTTTACATGAGCAGGGGTGGTAAAACAAAAACTCAACACAAAACAAAAATACAACTGCATTTGGCAACTCTGTACAACAGTAAAGCTATGGCATGAGCTAAAATATTCATTTTAAAACTGCTAAGGGACCACAAACGACATCTCAACTCGTCAATCCCCTACTTGTTAATTGGTTGTGAAGATCATACCGCTCATTATTATAATGTTTAAAGTAAAAGTCCCTAAGGAGACTGAATATGAAGGAACCCCTGAGCCAGCTGTTGAAATGATACAAAACAATCATTTTAAACGAGGGCAGAATACCACGAGTTATATCGCCACCTGCTGGCCGTTATCGGTGCTGCAGACGTATCCCTGCTCTCAACAGGAGAGGGCGGCAAGTGTGCGTAGTGTAAATGCGATGCACTGCGGCGACAAACCTCATTCGGTAAGAACGACACTGGCCATGGAGTTGAGAGGACAGGTAAAGCTTGACTGTTGTAAACACTTCAGTGGTTGGAGCTCCCTGTAGGTCAGCCCTTATTTGGCAACAAGCGGCATTGGCCTAGAAAAGTTGAAGCGTTGGGCTGTATAAAAGTGAGCCTGAAGAGAGGTGATGACTGAAGGAAAAAAAGAAGTAAATAAAAGATCCGTCACCGTACAGCATAGCATCGCTTAAACATGTGGAGGACGTTTTTGGAATGCGTCTCCTAGTTGAAAAGTCCGATATTAAAAAGCAGCGAATGTACACAGTATATGTAAACCAAGCCTACCACCGCAATACGTACAGCTGATTCGTTTAGTTCATGTTAGTTATATATATATAAAAAAAAACAGCTGCTTCACACCCAACTCACGCCATGAATCACAAAATCCAAAAATGGAGCACCTTGTTTGACAGACATCGATACTCAAATCCAGAAAGTGCAACTGTGCCATCTTGTGCTGCTCCATCCAAAACACCATACGAGACGCCGCCCCCCGCCCTTCCAACAACAGTTTGGTATAGTCCAGGTCTGCAAGGTGCAGTCCACACACACACGCAAAAAAAGACGACACACAACTAAATCAATTGTTCCTTGATTACGTCCATTACTACCCACCGGTGCGTGAAGAAAATTATAAAAGAAAGAAACAAGCGGAGAATAAACGGAAAAAAACGAAAAACAAAAACAACCCGTAGAAGACCGTTCAGCTCCAGCTAGTCTTCATCTCTGTGCCAGCACTCCACTTGTTCTGATGAACCCAGAGTGCTTTCCTGGTCTCAAACGGGAGTTTGGTGTGATTCCCCCCCTCCCCCCCACCCCAGACATCCCTCCTAGTCGGGTGTCGTGAGGTTTCACAAGCGGAAAGCGTGAAAAAAAGATAGATATATGAATCGATATATATATATATATATATATATATATATATATATATATATATATATATATATATATATATATATATATATATATAAATCTCATTAATACAAACAGCAATTGTAGGTGTATCTTGACAACGTGCGGGTGTGTGAGGGAATGAGCGTAATTTACATTCCCCTACACATAGGGTGGGAAGATTTTGCTCATGGTGCCACATACTAAGACGGTGCCACTGCCATTACTGTGTCAGCACGATGGGAATGGTGGGATGCATCTCCGGGGTAATGCGGTGATGAATCTGTGCAGATGGAGGATGCGCTGGGAGATCGTTTCCATGGTGAAAGGCTAAGGTGTTGTGTCGCTTAAGGCATCGTTTTTAAAAATTGCTGAGGAGTTTCTCCTGTGACAGATAAAAAAAAAAATAAGGAAAGAAAACTGCACGTTAGCTTCTGGGTGAAGTGACTTTACATTGTTTATGTTAACAGCACGCTGAAGACTAGTTTACACACACACAAACGCACCACTAAGATGTCTGCAAACACAGACCAGATTCCTTCTAAATCACTGCATACAGGTGGCTTAGGTAAACATGGCCTGTATGTAGGCCTCCTCGCACCGGGCTAGTTTACAGATGGACCTGGCTCTAGGACATTTATGAGAACATTTCTATGGCACCTCCATAGCTCTCTAATGTAAATAGGAAATTAACTTAAGTGCAGGAGGAATTTCTTTTTTATTACATGCATCATTTATGGATAATGGTTGGATGAAAAGGAAGTTTTCATCGTCACGCATCACCAGTCTCACCTGGTTAGGACTCGCTCTCCAACGATATGGTAATGCTGTCCGTTCCCACTGTGGAGCAGAGAGGGGACAGTGTTTAAAAGAACAGAAAAAACAACACATATCATCACCTGACAGGCAGACAGTCAGGCACTGCGTGGTGAAAACATTAGCCGGGCCATTAACAACGTGTGTGTGTGTTGTGGTGTGGTGTGGTGTGGTGTGGTGTGGTGTGTGTGTCTTGCCTGAGTTCAGGGTGTCGTTAGCCAGATGGCCTACTGCGTGGTTGCCGTGCTGGTCGTTGCTCAGCAGGTGGTTCTGGGACTCGCTGAGGGGACTCGCTGGGACCTCAGCGGCACTGCAAGGCAAACGCACCCGACAAGCAGACAGGAAGTAGTGGTGAAAAGTTTGCTCGTTAGGATGTTTCTCCATTGCGTCTTGCCAATCCAGTTTTTGAAAGAGAGCTGGCAGCCAATGGTTAACACAATTTGTACAACCTTTTTTTAATACCATTTGAAAGTTAACTTTATGACCGTATGCGGCGACATTAGGTGACCGAAATGAGAATCCTCAGAGGTGCAAAAGTTGCAGCAAACCATTCAAATAAAAGGGTCAATAGTTCATATTTAATTAAATGAAAGTATTTCCTTCAGGGTGATTACCTCTTGGTTGGCTCAGGGTGCAGGGTGCCCGTAGCCTGCTCTGGGTCAGCACTCACCAGGCGGGTGGGGAATATCAACCCGTCTCCCTGGCTGGAGGGAGGCAATGAGGGGGAAAGTTCAACATAAGGTATTGGGAACGCAGGCTGACACATTATGTACATTTACAATGCAACTGCGGCCCAACCGCATTTATAAATTTCATTTGTATCTACTGTCATTGGTCCAATATATTTATTTATTCCTCCTTTTAGACTTATTATTACTGCATCTTATTCGATATCCTGACACCTATAGCATCCTTAAGATAAATTCCTTGTTGCTTTATACAAGAAATAATTTTAAACAAATGATCGGGAAAAAGGCAGAATTAATGCTAGAATGGTTTGTACTATGTGTCGTACCTCGTAAAAAAAATATGACTAAATTATCTCTGAATGCTTAAGCCGCCCCTGCCCTTACAAACGAGTTACTCACCTGGTGAAGAGGGGCAGTGGCCAGTACTTCTTCTGGTCACCAAAGACCTGGGCGACGTTCTTGCGGAAGCCCAGAGAGAAGCCGTTCTTATCAGAGCCTGTCCTGAAGATGGGGGCTCTGAAAGCCTCTGATACAGACACGAGGGGAAAAGCATGGAGACGCAGAATATAAATAGCAGTACGTAAGAATATAAAGGAAATCAGAAGCACACAATGGACTGCAGGGCTGCTACGATGAGTCGAACAACAGAGAATTCAAATAACAAATTTGATTTTTGATTAATCATTCAGTCTTATGAATTACAAATACAAAACATTTGCTGCTTAATCTCTTAAATCTTTTAATAATTAATTAATAATTATAAAATTAACACTTATTTCTTCTTGGCTGCTTGTCAGATGAAGCAAGCACATTTAAGACACTTTTCACTCTGGTAACTTGAGACAGGCATTTTTCTATTACATTTTATAGACAAAATATATATAGAAAAAATAACATCAATTAATCTACTATGCAAAGAATTGTACAATGCAGTCCCAATGGACTGCTTTGCGATATGTTACCTATAGTCGACCTGTTCTTCCCCACCAGCCACAGGTGGTAGCTGAAGAGGGACAAAATACTGATGCAGAACATGGCCGCCACGAAGAAGAGGAAGAGCACGTGGAATTTGGCGTGTGTGTCTGGCAGCTCGTTCTAGGGAGAAGACGTGACAGAGAAGGGAGAGAGAAGAGGCGGCCAAAGTTAAAAAAAACACACACAACATGGGCAGAGATTCCTCAAGAGAAATGGGAAAGCTACAAGTGAAACGGATGGAAATTGGGATAAACTGGTCCCTTTTCAAGCAGTGTAAACACAGGTGTTGTTCATCCCGTTAATATACAGTAACTCTGTTCAGATATACCCTTGCGACAATTATATCTGCTCTCCTGGGGCTCTGGATAACGCAACAGAACCCAACGTATCCTGCTATGACACCAGCATGAAAAGGGTCCATGGGGACAGGGAGACCGATCAAAAGACGAGAACGTAACACAGAACCACGACACAACGTAACAAGACGATGGACGGACGGGCGGACGCGGCAGCAGCTGAAGGAGGACGTGGGCGCGGGTTACCTTTGGGCAGTTCTCTGCCGATTTCCTCCGGCAAAGCTTTAGTGCAAACAGAGACAACACAGGTTAGCGACACCGGGAAGGAACAGGAGGGGACGCGGCCGGGTGGGTCAAAGGTCAAAGCCGGGTGAGATGAGTGGAAAAGGGAGTTGTGTGCGTGTGTGTGTGTGTGTGTGTGTTCTGAACAGAGGAGAAACAAAAACGGCAACACAAAAGAAGAAAGGGAATGCATGGAGGTGGGGGTTGGTGGATGCTGGCAGAAACAAGTGGCGTCTCAACCGATGGCTCTGATAGTCGAAAGGGGGAGGTCGGGGAACAATGATAGCATGTGTGCGCCACGGACATGGGGAGAACAAGAGGGTCATGGGGGCAGGGGGGTGGTGGGGTCACAGCAGGGTATGGGGGGGGGGGGGGGGGGGGGGGAGAGACGAATGAAGAGAAAGAGACAGTGGTACAGAACCCCGGTGATCAGCACCACCATGCAGAACTGGTGGTGCGGGCACACGCGCGCGCGCGCGCACACACGCACACACGCACACGCACACGCACACGCACACACACACACACACACACACACACACACACACACACACACACACACACACACACACACACACACACACACACACACACACACACACACACACACACACACACACACACACGATGGGAACGATGTCAGCAGTAAACAGTATGCAGTATAGTATGCTTGGGTACTACTCACGGTCCAGAATTTGATGAAATACTGCAGTACGGTGGCGGCGATGAACAGGCAATATACGAGCGAGTACGCCAGGAAGAGGATGAAGTACTTGTAGTTAGAGAAACCCACACAGTTGTTCACCCTGTGCAAACACATGGGCAAGAGGTTACATCACTGCTGCATGAGAAGAAAGTGGGTGGAGACACTTGAACTTAAATGTAAATGTTATCATTTCAGTGTATGTCTACAGGAATAAAATAGTAAAAAAAACATACCATGGACAATGATGGTCCATCTTCAGCACACACCTAGAGATGTAGAGAAACGCAAACCAAATGGTTATTCTCACAGCGGATTTCACTCGCCATCAGTCAGCCATTAGTGAGTGAAATGCACCTTGAGTAACCGTTTTCAAAGTTCACTGCTTAGGCCCCTGTACGAGCCAATACAGATTTCCGACCACTCCTAGTTAATTTCTGGCCAAACAGGGCACCTTTGCCTTGATTGGCTTTGGGACTCCATCTTGCCGGTCAATCACAGGTGCGTGAGATGCAACACTGCTCAAGGGTAAAGAGGGATGGAGGGAGCAGAGAGGGAGGGGATATTTTGGGGTTGTGTCGTTTGAAAATCTCGTTTCTGCTCAATCTCTTTCCACTCAAATCTTACCTACAGCACCTTAAAGAAGATGCAACAGTATTCCATTCAGTTATCCCTTCCATGTGTATTGAGGTTTGCTTACATGTCGCAAGCAGAGCAGTGGTGACAGCGATCGGGCTTGATGACTTGACAGCGGTCACAATAGCGGATGGCTGAATGATGTATAAACAACAACACAAAGAAAACAACACAACACATTAGTATTCATTGATTTGCATCAACCTTCACATCAATTCCTGACACAAAGGGTAGATGGGGGAGTTTAAAAGGTCAGACACAATAAGCAGAGGTGTGTGGAACGGAGGTTAGAGGCCTAGAAGAGTGTGTGTGTGTGTGTGCGTGTTACCTCCAGCGCCGGTGCGTGTGTACAGAGGCAGGCTGGAAGCAGCCCGCCACAGGATCTCTTGCTGGGTCTCGGGTCTTTCCTCCTTCTCGTACCGCTCCTTCTCAGCCTTAGCCAGGCAAAACTGGGTAGACAGGATAGTCCGGTAGTTAGGGTGTTTGACTCCCAGCCGAAAGGTACTGGGTTCTATCCCCGGTCTACCTGGGGAGACTAACCCCTACCTGTTCATTGATGACTGCATGTATATAAAACAATTCACTCTAAGATCCTTGGGATAACAGTGTCTGCTACGTTTTCTCCGGAGATGTGACGAAATGTGATCCAAAATATCCATGTATATATACAATCAATAATAACGGGGGAATTCCACGTCGTATTATTTTTAAACTCAGAGGTGATACGTTAATATACAAGGGTCATATATAAGATCAGGACCAAACCACACAGTGAGTGTAGTGGAAACACATCTGTCTCTTGACCTATTTTGCTATGGCAACATAATTCACAAGATCCCGTTGCATGCCATTCGTTGTCATGGCAACCTGCCACTCAACCCGTTTGACGGTACCACATGGTGTGGTGAGGCGAGGGGCACATTCCGGGAATCGGCTCGAGGAATGGGGGGGGGGGGGGGGGGGGAGAACAGGTTTTTTGTTTTTTACGTTGATTAGCCAGAAGCGATTACAATTTAAAAAAACCTGTTTGACAAAGCTTTTTACATGCGGAAAGAGTCGCGTCGGAAATGTCTACTTTGACATTCAAACCATCATAACAAGGATCTGGATATCTGGAAGACACATATCTAGACAAGGGCCATTGTGATACATTTGAAGGAATATCTTCCAATTATAATAATTAATTTTGCAAAACAATATTGTAAATTGCCATTATAAACTCAATTAATCTACATATGCATTTTCCATGTCATTGTCAACCGAATGACTACAGTCAACTATTGCTTGTCCCTGCTGTTTGTCTCTTGGTCCAATGACGTAATCAATCTCTCATAAAATATAGAAGCAGCAGAGGCATCTAGGATAAAGTTGGTCTGGAAGAGCAGGGCTGTACCTCTTTGGAAGGGTTCGCAGGCTTGGTAAAGATGGTCTTCCAGTAAGACCAGACGAACATGACGAAGGAGACGTGGAAGAAGATCAGATATACAACTGGAAAGGGAGCAAAATACAAAATGACTAATGGAAACACACTCAGAGATGGTTGCATCGATCCACAAACCATTCCATTTAATTAACAGGAAATTAAAGAAGTAGCCGGTAGTCTTAGCTCGTGGATCCACCAGGTCCTAAAACACAGACACTATGTGACCACAGCAGTGATAACATATGTACGCATCGGATGAGTCAGTGTGTGTGGTGCCATGCACTTTTGTAATTAGAGCGACACAACTGCTTTGCCAAAGATTCAGGAAATACTTATGTGCTTCCACAGAGAAGAGAAAAGACAGGCAGCAATAAAGTACACGTGCCATCGACAATGGGCGGTCTGTCGAGTTGTCAAGAATGAGAAAAGCAAAGAAATTTATTTTTATACTTACTCTGCTCTCCTATACTTGGTATAGTGACTGAAACATAAAACATTCAAATCAATGTTATATAGACAAAACTCAAACTTCTACATAGAACAATTTGATTAATAATAATTCTTATCATGTATAACAATAATGTAGTAGGCTGACAACGATAAATATGGGTTTCACATGGATATCGAATAGAATTAAGAGCAAATACACTGTGTATAGGTTATTGTATGGGTGATTTGACTTCACCAACCTATGTTTTATATTTTAACTTGCAAAGAAGCACCATTTAATACCTTTCACCATTTAGCCAATGCCTGCAAACAATTTAATTGATTGGCATCCGAGCTGAAGTAATAGTAACATTTATTGATCCATGCCAGACAGTATTTTTTTCCCCTTGATGATGGGAACAATAGGGGCAAAGCGGCGAGGAAATAACACCACAGAAAAACTTTGATTTGAATCTACAATCGAAGAATGTTGAGACAAATGCCACAGTGTATGTAAAACATGTTTCATCACGTATATCTTTTTTTTCTTTTTATCTTAGTAGTTGGATTGCTTCTCAACACCAATGTTGGAACTGCAATCCATCCACTTCCTGCTGGACAGCAGAAGTGTGGACAGCTGTAAACACACCAGGCGTCCAAATACACTCCTGGTCGGGACGTGATGGGTACTTACATATGCAAAGCTCCACGACATACGCATAATAGGACCAGCAGACGACAAGGGCGATAAAGATCACAGGTATCCATGATAATCCTCGTTGACAGCATCTTAATACGTGTGTGGGCGCCATCTTTCTCCTCGGAACTGAAAAAAGGGAGTGTCGATGTGACGTCACTTGATCAAGTCTCTTGTTTCAGCCCAGGCCAGATCCCGGCAAAATCTCTCTATATATATATTTAAAAAAATATATATACATATATTAAAAAAAATACATCTGCCAAAGGTATTTGATTTTGCTTGCTTTATCCACAGACGTCAACGGATTGTCTTGCTTTTACATAGACGCGGGGTTCAAATTCGACCCAACAGCTGACAGATGAACGAGACCGAAAAGTAACAAGGAAAGGGAACTCTGCAGTTCAAAGTCTAAAACAACACACACGACTTCCCGTAAGACTCACGACTAGACGACTAGATGGAAACCCTTGCCCAAATCAACGATCCCAAGATCTAAAAAGTGAAACCGCTTCGAGAAAAGTCAACGAAATCGTTGGCTAACAATGTGTCTTGGGGAAATGGACATTACTAAGTATTTGTTGCGCATCGGTTTTAACTCTCCCACTGAACCGACCTTAGATGTACTGCGGTCGCTCCACAGCTGTCATCTGCTGTCAGTGCCCTTCGAGAATCTCACCATTCACTCCGGGGGGCGGGTGAGTCCCGACCTCGCAATTGTCTATGACAAAATTGTAAACCAGCGTCGTGGAGGCTTCTGTTATGAAAATAATGGCCTCTTCTCTTGGTTGCTTTCAAAACTGGACTTCGAAGTCACCATACTATCCGGCCAGGTGAAGAATGCGATCACTGGCTGTTATGGACCACCCTTTGACCACCTGATCTCAATGGTTAGTCTGGGTGGTCGGCGTTGGCTCTGTGACGTTGGATTTGGGAGTGCAGGGTTCAGAGTACCCCTCTCATTGGATACCAAGGATGAGCCACAGACACAGGGCCACCGAGTTTACCGGATCAGGAAGGATGAAGACCAGCATTTTCTGGAGTGGCAAGGGGAAGGAGGTCAAGTGAAGGAAGGAGAATGGATTGGAATATATAAATTCACTCTTGAACCTCGCCAGAGAGAGAACTTCGCAAAGATGTGCGACTATCACCAGAGCTCTCCCTCTTCCATCTTCTTCTGCAAGTCTCTTTGTTCCATTCCGAAACCTTATGGGAGACTAACCTACGTTGGGCACACATTGATCACCACCACATTCCCCACAGCTCAGAGTGCCTTCAAGACTAGCACAAGGGAACTCAAAGATGAAGAGATTTCTGTTATTTTGGAAAATATGTTTGGAGTTGTATTGACGTCTCCCCTTATTCCAAAGGACGAGGAAATATTACCACCCTCGGTCATGTATTGACCGGTTGTCCAGAAAACAAATTAAAATAATTACATTGCAAACGCAAAGATAAATTGTCGGGTTGATTTAATAAATTAATATACAACACTTTATGATGTACAATGGTCATCGCAGTAATTTTCATATTCTTTTTTTTTTTTAAGACAACAAAGTTTGTGTTCAAAGTATTTACACATGTACAATTCTCAGGCAGGACTTTACAAAGCAAGGCATGAACATCAATACAGATACTGGGATTCAAAACAAATCTTGCACCCTTCCATCTCGCTCTCCCTTGCCTACAAAACTTAAATCTTGGCATCAAGTATCTCGCACATAATATTAAATCCAGCCAATCAACGACCGTAAGGGGTCATCCAGCAAAATGATTGACGTCCATTGAAAAAAAAAAAAAAAAAACCCTGCTTAAGATTAATACGCGATCCAAGTAGATATAGTCCAAGGAATGATTTGAAATCCAGGAAGGGGGTGGTGTGGTCGAGGGGGTTTAAGTGAGCCAACATATGGTGACTTGTCCTGCGTGCTACTCTGCTGCTGCAGGGCTGGGGGGCGGGGGCGGGGGCGGGGCCGAGCTCACTCTCCCCGCTTTGCGTTCGTAGTTGACGAGCCGCTGACCAACCAGGTACCTGGGAAGGAGAGGTGACGAAAACACATGTTGTATTATTAAATTGCATTATATGTAGGGACCGTCAAACAATGAACATATCTGAAGAAAGCACGTCTGTTGACATGTTAACCCACTACAGCTAAAGTGGGGAATGAACCAACTCAAATGATTTCAATCTGTCTCTCTTGGACATCCTGCATGCAAACGAGCAGCAACGCAAGATCCCCCAGTATGAAATGCGTTGGCATCGTTTGGCCCCACGAGCCTTACTTGTCGTTCTTGATGTGCTCGTAGAGGCGTCTGAACTGGCGGATCTGGAAGGAGAGGATGCCGATGAGAGACACCACCATCAGGAGGAAGGGGTAGATCCGTCTCTGTATCAGGATCTCCATCTCTGGAGTGACGCCTGTGGGAGAAAGGCAGTTCCTTCAGTCCTAGGCCCTCCCCAGTACTTTTGAATAATTATTTTGATGTTTATAGATGTTCCACCCCAATTGTTGTGTGTGTTGCACACAACACAGTGATTCAGCAGTAATTCTCATGTTGGTTTTTACATTTTACCATTGGTGAAGACCTTTATGGAATGAGGAAGATCTGAGACATTGGCAACATTGGTTTCCTGCCGCAGTACGACAAACCACCAAATGAGAGGCCCATCCATGAACCAGAGGACCATAGCAGCCGGATGAGGCGGACAGTGAAGACCTACCCACAGAAGGCACCAGGCCTGTGGCGATGATGTAGGGCACGCACAGGGACAGCAGCAGCACCGAGATAACTGGCGCCGCCAGCTTGCGGATGATGAAGTGAAGGTCTATGTTGCGGATGCCGTTTGCATAAACCTGATGATGGGGAGGGGGGGGGGGGGGAGGTCATCAGCAACTTGAGTTGATTCATTCAGAAAAGAAAATTCAAATCACACACTGGATGGGCTTAGAGATCGGGGGAAACACATACCAAAACACATTTGTCAAATCTAGTTGGGGAAACCTCTACGGTGTTTTCATTTTGCAGTGTCACATTTCTGCCTGGCACTCCCCCCTACATCTCACACTCACCTGCTCAATCACGGTCTTCAACCACCACTGTGGGCCCATGAGGGTGATGGCCGCGATGATTTTGGCATGAAGAACTCCAAGAGCCCAGTCCTGAACACACGAGTGCAATGTTAACCCCAGCTCATCATCATCGGCATCACATGATACCCTGGTTCACCGTAACATGCATCACCCCAGCATGTGACTCTATGAGTTACACAATGCATCTCAGACAGGGACTTCCAATTAGAATGGGGTGAGAGAGGGAAAGACTAAGACACAGAAAGGCATGGGAGAAGGAAGAACCAGAACAGAGAGGAAGAGAAGAATGAAACGTGTTTGGAACGCACACACACCTGCCAGGGGTAGAAGAGGGGTGTCTGGTCCAGGGGAACTCTGAGCGGAGCCACGATCACCAGCTCAAACAGCAGTCCCAGCAGCAGAGGAATCACTCCAGCAACCAGGATCGCCACCACCAGAGTCTTCAAAATCTGCCCACGCGCACACAAAAAATGTGTTTCAGTAAAGTGTTTGAAGGAGATTTTGTCTCTCTCTGGCCGCCAACCACATCGGCAGTAAGAGGAAAAAGCCTGAAGCTGCTCCAAGACTGGGGTCTTTCTTTTGTTGGTCCTTCCGTGGAACAAAGCAGGTGCAGCCCAGTAAGCACTCAGCCCTAGCATTATCAGATGCGAGCTACCTGCCAACGTCAGGAATTAATCACTCTCAAAATGACAAGAAAATATAGGCCATGGCTGAAAGTGCTTTTGTGCTCTGGAAACTAGCAATTACATCACGGTCTATAGAAAAAGGCTTCTACTACATCTACTTGGGTTTGAGTGGCTGTCTCCATTGATTTGATTCATGTCGCTATTACAGCACGGCAACAAAAAAATGTATTTTCCAAATCAAGTGAAGCGTTTACCATGAGCAGACTTTACCACCGCTCTGCCCCACCACTGAATCCCTTATATCACCATTAACATATATATAATAATTTAAAACGAATCAAATAGTACTAAAACATATTAAACCACGAATATTTTCATATTCTATTAAATAACAATCTTTGTGGCTCTAGCCTCTTCGTCTTTCCTATTGAAAGACCGCTAGATTGACCTGTTATAATACAACATTGCAGGGTGGAGGTTGAGGGAGGAAGGAGCATTCTGGCTGTCCCTTCCACCACCACCACCACCACCACCACCACCACCACCACCAGCACCACCAGTTCTCTGTACACCTTATGGGGTAGGGGGGTGTATTGAGGCCCGTACCATGAAGGTCCACTCCTGGACCTTGAGCATGATGACAGTGCGTCCCTGGGGCATCCAGGCCAGCAGCACGGTGATGCCCCGGATGGACAGCCAGCACACGTACAGGCCGCACGCCGCCGTGTACAGCTCGTGGATCTTGGAGCTCCCCGTCCAGAAGGACATCAGCCAGCGGCCCGTGAACACTGGCCGAGAGAGACAGAGACAGACAGAGACAGAGAGAGAGAAAAACATGGGTACTTGGAACATAGAAAACTGTTCTCATTAGGTTATCGCTAAGCCTGCATGTCGTAGCGTTTGCCCATGCAAACCAAACTGAAAAACAGGCTCAGAAATCTCTCCAGGTGATAAGTTCATTTTGGCTAAGGCGGCGTCTTATCGTTTCATACAGTGTTCATTTAGTAAGTTTTCAGTCATTTAAGGAGACTCCTTTATCCAAAGCAACATATAGTGATTTAGTTTGGTTGAATACATGTAGTTAATGACCCAGTCAGGGTTGTAGCGTGTGGACAATGGGAGTTGAACCAAGAGCCTCGTGGCTAGGAGTCAAACACCCTAACCACTACCAGAACATTCTGCCCCTGTTTTCTTTACTGCTGGCTCAGTAGGACACACCCACATAAACCACACACATAAAAAAAGCCCCACTCTCTTTAATTGTGGCTTGGGTGTGGAGCTCGTGAAGGAAAACAGATGTGTGTGTGCAACTCTCACCTGGTAGGGTCAGACACACAAGACTGGCCACCAGGAGAGTGATGCACATGAACGCAATCAGCAACACAATCTGAGGAGAGAAAAAGCAAAATATTAAAACCAATAAAGTTGAGGATGAGTCAAGGAGGTTACGAACATTGGAAATGAGAACAAAGCAGTAGGCGATTTCACATTTGGAGTTTAAAGAGCAAACAAAAATGGGATTGGCACTTTTCTTTGTTAAGGGCGAGCAGGTCCTATGATGAGAGTTGAAATTGTAAGCTGCGAGTATGTAATCAAGCGGGGAAAATGGACGGGCAGCCGGCCCAGGGAAGGCAGAAGGCTAGGTTGGATGAATGGATGCGAGTGGTGGCTAGGGCGTGGAGCCCTTGCTAAATATAGAATGTGTGGAGAACGCAACTACAAGAAGTCCATGCAATGGTTCCCAGGAAAATACACCGAAGGAGTTTCCCTCTCGGATGCACATTTTCGTTTTAACGTTTGATCTCCGAGCTACCTTAATTCCCTAAATAACCCTTCTGGAGTCATTTTCACACCTACCCGGGCTTTTGTGTGCACCCCCGACGGTATATACCCCCCCCCATGTGGAATTTGATGTTGAATGGGAACAACAAAACACGGGGCTAGGTGTGAAAATGACCCCCAGAAGTGGTATAAAGTAAAATACCCCTTAAACATGGAAGTTGCCGCGTCTTCATTTTATTTTATTTCACTTGAGGAACTGCGATGACCTCATAAGGCACCGGTGGTTGTGTGAAACATTTCAGAGCCATTTTAAAGTCACTGCTGTCTCGCGTAACAATTACAGATTACATTACGGTGCACAGATAAAAAGCGAACGTGTGGCCATGTGACGACAAGTAAAAAATTTAAATGAACTCCCCCCAGAGCAACGTCTGTGGCAGACTCACCCTGACTGGGAACCGCATGGGGCGGTGGTACGGCTGGAAACCCACCGGCCCCCCCTGCTGGAGGATGGCCTGGTGGGCGGCGTGCAGACCCTCCCCCACCGCCGGCAACGGGTTGTTGTTGTTGTTATGGTGACCGGCAGGGGGGTTGATGTTGTTGTTGTTGTTGACAGGCTGGTTGCCCTCGGTGTCCTCCTGTTCCCCCAGGAGGTAGGAGTGGAGGTCACTGTAAAAAAAAGAAATACAAATAGATAAAAAGGCAGGGGCACATGAAAGCATGAAAACGAGAGCAGGGGAGTGTTGACGACTACTCACAGCAGGTATCCAGCGCTGACGGTCCAGGCCCGGACCAGGCCCTTGAGCCACTGGCGGGTGTGGCCCTGCTCCAACAGGGCCGGCAGAACCACCTGCAGCAGCAGCAGCTCCAGAGACAGCTCACTGACCGGGGCGTCGCTGGGGACGAGAGACACAGAGATGTTGAGAGAGAGAGAGAGAGAGAGAGAGAGAGAGAGAGAGAGAGAGAGAGAGAGTTGTTGAGTGAGTGAGTGAGTGAGTGAGAGAGAGTTATAGAAAGAGAAAGCGAGATCGAGAGTGAGTGAGAAAAATAAAGGGGTAGGGGGGTAAGGAAATGTGTTGTCCAAAGTAAGGAATAATGAACAGCGGTCATTATCGTGAAATAAACCGCGACAGAATGAATGTTGTCTTGAATCCCCTGAAGGGGTTTATTAACAGACCGCTGAATGCCGTGATTGACTAATCAGAATTGATTGTTCATCAAAGCCGTGTAACAGGGCTGCAATTAATGATTATTTTCATAGTCGCTAAACCTATTAATAATTTACTCTAGAAAATGTCATAAAGTAATAGCAAATGCCAAGTCACAAGAGTCCAAGGTGATGTCTTAATCAGTTATCGATTCGTCTACTAATTGTTGCAGCCCTACCGTATAATAAAGAATGCATTGATACGTTCCACATTATTATTAAATATGTTTCGCAACAAAAACCTTACCAGATTTGATTTCATAATACATTACTCCCAAATAGTCTAATTCATAATGCTACATTTCATCACAACGTGAATGGTGATAATGTTGAACGTATCAGTCAATTCTTTAACATTAAAACAACACACTTCCATACTATGCATTCCATAATTATGTATTTATTTTTTCATATTATAATCTATTTCATTTTGAGTGCTTTGTCCTCCATAGAATTCAGCATTTAGAAGAGAGAGGTAGATAGATTTCACATTGAAGGTAAAAACAGAAGAAGAGCCCGAAGCTGAAACCATATCACCAAACACATCCCACTGTAACATCAACAAATAATAACAATGATGAAAACACCCCATTAAGCCCCTCCCCCCATGGGGCTTTTTCATAACAATTATGAAAACGCCCCACTAAGCCCCTCCCCCCATGGGGCTTTTTCATAACAATTATGAAAACGCCCCACTAAGCCCCTCCCCCTCTGCCCACAGCTGGCCCCCGCCTGATTGGCTGACCTGTACAGCATGACGTTGTAGGGCAGGAAGTTGGGCAGCAGCACTTTGATGAGCCGGACGGGCAGCCAGAGCATGAGCAGCACGATGGAGCCGAACACCACCACGGACAGGATGAAGCGCCGCAGGTGGCGGTAGATGGGCAGGTGGATCATCTCCTGCACCGGGTTGAAGTCTGGGTCGTTGAGGTTCCTCAGGAACCACAGCACGCCGGGCCTCAGCACCTGGCCACAGAGACAGAGACACACACACACACGGGTTAGTTGAATGCCTGGAACCTGTTGCCTTTTGGCGATGAGTCACCACTGCTAGTGGTAGACCGCCCAGAGATAACGGCAGGTTTGGCAAGTTCTTTTTAGAAGTAAATCAGCTCAAACTAGATTACTCGGAAATGCTTTGAACCAATACAGTTCTTTTTACCTCTAAAATGGAGAACCTATTGAAATTCTAACAATTTTAAATAGAAAAAAACAATTATTTCATTTTTACTCACAGGTTTGGACCGAATAAATCGACCAAGACCACGGTTGAGAACAAAATCATATATATAAAAAGAAAACAAAGAAAGCTGGTTCCTAGTTCCTAGTGACCCTCGAGAAGATCCAGTACGTACTGGTCTGGAAGGGGGACGCGCTGCCGACCCATCCAATCAAAACCTTCCCCTGAGCACTGATCTCACCTCTCTCAGGAGGAGGATGAAGGAGGCGAAGTAGAAGACGTACACCATCCCCACCAGCCAGTGGAGGAACATGGTGGTGCCGGGCGCCGACTTGAAGCTCAGCTCTCGGTCCTTGAGGGAGGCGTCAAACATCTCCTGCAGGGGATGATGATGAGGAGGAGGAGGAAGAGGAGGCGAGGGTGTGAAGACTCATATTCAACACCAGAGGAGGAGGAAGAGCGTTCAGTAGCTGGGCTTTGAAGAACTTAAACAATGTTGGATGTATTAAGAGAGGGTTGTTTAGGGTGTTGTCACTGTCTGCCCAAAAGGTTCTGGGCTCGAATCCCAATGGACACAGCCTTCTGGTAGGCCTCCTTGAGCAAGATGCCCCCAGGCTGCTCCTAAAGATGATTGGAAGTCGTCTTCCATGATGAAAGCGCAGACTCAATGACGAAATAGTGAATAATAACTTGGTGTGCCTCAAGTGGTCAAGTTGGTTAATCACCTAATTTCAGTCCCAGTTCAAAACATTACGTTTTAAATGCTGCTGCCAATATTAACTGAATGAGATGAAACTGTGGATTGTGGCTTTTAGACGAGGAGGAAAGGCTGACGTGTGTGTGTGTGTGTGTGTGTGTGTGTGTGTGTGTGTGTGTGAGTGAGAGACACTTACTAAAGAGCAGATGTCGAGCCACCAGCCACAGATGAGAGGAAACACTCCGATCTCCACGACAACCAGCAGTGAGACCTGTAATGATGCAATGTTTCAGTCTCAGTCACACACACAAATAAGGTAAAAGATCAGTAAACACTGTTGGTTGGAATGGAATTTGGCAAAAAAAAAAGGACAGACATTAGTGTATTTCAGTGGGCTGTTTGTGGACGTGAAAAAGAAATAAAAATAAACTAATGACACAGTTAACTGTGCTGTCAATAAATAGAAATGTTAAGCCAAATTGCAGCGAAAGCATGATGGTACATCATGGTGTCAATAAAATAACAAAAAAATTGAACAAACTTTAAGAAATGTTACTCTATAAAAAGGATTCGATAAAGGTTTCAAAATGAGTCCTGTCACTAGTATTCACCATGCATTTCTTTACCACAAAAGGTTTACCGAAGCACTTATATAAAACATCCATTTTGACGTTTACATATCCTTCCCCCGCACCAGGGTTGATGAATGTGGCTTTATAAATAAAGACTGCGATTATAAATGTACTGTGAAACGTTACCTTGACAACGATGTAGCAAACCCCCAGCAGGCGTCTGGATCGCTGGAACCGGACCAAAGCAGCAAGTCCCTGGGACACAGACGTTAAGGAAGTACACACACACATACATGTGGAAAAACACACACACACACACACACACGGCTGAGCCTATAAACACACTGATAGCACTGAGTAAAATATATCCATGTTGCCCACGCATAGGACATTCACACACATTCATATAGTGGCACCCAAATTATTATCATGTGCACCAAATACCCACATTTTACACACACATACTCCCATACACACACACACACACACACTCACACACAGCACAGTAGCTAACATCAGACAGCGACTCCGCCAGAGGCAGCGCATCAGTCACTGTTCCGATAGGGCCTTAAATGGAAACAGTGGGGGGGTGGAAGGATACGTGACAGAGGATTAGGGTCATAGCCAGGAGTATGTAGCCCACGATGGTCGTGATCAGGCCCTCAAAGTGGGACGCTTGCACCTACACAACAACAAAAGACATTGAATTTCGAGCATCATTTACAGACATGCTAGGTACCACTTGAATGGGGAGAGTTTTCTTACATATTCCTCGAACCCGAGACCAACGACAGAGAAGTGGCCGATATGATAGGGACAGAACGCTGAAAAATGAAAAGGATGAAAGGGTTGTGGATTCAGAATGAGCGATAAAAGTCATCATACTTTTCATATCGCTCTATCATCATAGTTGCACCACCACACAATCGGAAATGATGTTATAAGTGAGGTTATGTTCCATAAATGAGAATACTCTAATTCCAGAGTACCATTCTAATATTATATTAATATGTGAAATACTGTGCTTACCGAAGACCAGGATGAAGAGGGTATTCAGAGACACCACCCAGAACACATGCTCCTATAGAACCCCACCATAAACAACAGACGACCCAACGAAGAGAACAGACACACACACACACACACACACACACACACACACACACAGTTTGTCAGGTACTTTAAACACAGAATGGACAGCTCTATTGGGAAGGGTCACAAAAGCAATTTGTGGTGGACGGGGATGCCAACTCACCAGGAACACGAGTGATCCATCAAGCCCGAGCATCTGTAGGCGGAGGGGGGGGGGGGAGAGGAGCAACAGAGCCAGCGTTCAATGATGAATGAATGTGAGACAGAGAGCAGAGAGTGTGTGCGCGTGTGTGTGTGCCAACTAACTTACCCTCTCCCAGGTGAGCTCCTCAGCGGCTCTGTCCCACTCCAGAGCATTCCAGTTCATGTCATCTGAAAAGAAGAGACGCTTTGGGTAAACTCGGCCACACACAACCAGCCAACTTTCACACACACAGACACACACACACACACACACACACACACACTTTCCCCGCCATTTTCCTCTTGTGCGCTTCTACCTTGCGCTGCGTTGTTTGCGTCGGCGTCCTCCGCGGCCGCCCCCTCCTCTTCATCCAGCTCGGGGTCTTCGGCCTGGTCCGGGGGCACGTCCGGGGGCTGGGGTTCGGCGTCGTTCCGGGCCGGGGGGTCCGCAGGCGGGGGCTGGGCCGGCGGTGGCTCGGCCGCCGCTCCCTGTCCCGCCGGTGGCTGTGGGGGACGACGACGATGACGGACAGACGGACGGACGGACCGTGGTTACAGAGGAGAATAATTCAGGAGGTCTAACAAGTGGTCGTATACACAAACAAATCCTTCACAGCCAAATTAGGACTACATTGAATAAGGGGCTGTAGGTATGATTTCAGAGCTATAATATGAGTGTAATTTGTTTGAAATACCATAGCCATTCATCAGCTATTAGTAAGTGCAATGCTCTGTGAGAATATCTCTTCTGGTTGACTGTGCCTGCCTCTGTATGAAAGGATAAGGATTTTAGACCGCTATTGGCTCATTTCTGACCAGTTCATCTTGCTTATCAATCTCATGTGCACACAAAGCGTTATCGTAGCTCCATCACGTGTATGAATGATACGCTATTCAATGATGGAGAATATCGCTCGCTCTCTCTCTACTGTACTGTAGTAGTTTAGGTAACCTACATGGTCCTGAAGAACGTCACTCATCACGTGTTTGGGGCCAAACTTTCAAAACATCCATTCTTCATGAATACCCAGGAGGGGGAGTTTGTTGAATTTTGTCTTCCTGTGAATGGACGGGGGTCAGATCTTAAACCATATTCCCCAGAGGACAGCCTTTCAGCTCCACCAAGGGGCTCAAGCTGAACTCAGAAGGCTCCTGGTGATGTGACCTCTAATGGAAAGCAATGCAGCATGCATACACTATACACTCCTCAATAATAGCTCATTGTGTGTAGAGGTGACGGTCTTACAGTGTAAACCGTTGACCCTTTACAAACGGGATTGAGATTTGGACCATCATATGCTCTCTCTCTCTCTCTCTCTCTCTCTACCTCTACCTCATTTGCTGGCCCGGCTGCGTTGGGCTGCTGTGCCTGGTGCTGCTCCAACCAGTGGGGGGCGCCACCATGGACGATCTGTTCCCGGAGCCAGACCAGGCTGATGAACGCACACAGAGTGCAGGTGACCACGAAGCAGCCCTGCAGACAGTCAGCCAGCAGGTTCTCCCTGGAGCGACACACAGGTGCACACGTCACACAGCTGAACCCGGCCAGACGAACCAACACAGTCGTCCAATCAAATCGGAGGGTACGCATGCCTCAGGGTGGGAGGGTTGAGTGAGTTGAGTGAAGTGTCATTGAGATTAGAACGTACTTCACAAGAGAACCTTTTATAAAAATAAAAAAACGTTTACAAAAATAAGGAAAAATTCAAGACATCTACAAACATATACTAATATAAAACAAAAAACAAATATATATATATAATACATGTCATTTTGACGTGCACACTTTAAATTTTTGCTGCAGTAGTCCGACAAACACACACACACCCCCACACAAAGGTTTCACAACCAGTAGAAGTTGTGAAACCTTGTGTACCCCCAGTACACAAAAACGTGTAAACAACTAAACCAGAGGGGTGGTTTGGTATGAACTTGGTGGAGCTCTGCTGCAGGGGTGCGGAGGGAGACTCACGTGGAGAGCATGTCCAGTGGCAGTGTCAGGAGGGAGCTCACAGAGCCGGTAAACAGACACTTGTAGATGCGGCCTGTCAGAACACAGGAGGCCAGTCAGAAAACATCAGACATCGTTTTACAGTTTACATTCATAGTTTCTCTTCGGTGTACTTGGGTGTGTCCTCAGTGATCTTAGACACAAAGATTAGATACAAACTGTACAAACATGAAACCAGAAATAACACATTTACGTAAATGTTAATCCTGTTTTTTGTAAATGGTAAACCATTTAAACGGATCACATTTGTTAACTGTGATCGATTTCTTTGTTGCCATTTCTTAAATGTATAACTTAATTTGATCTGTCAATAGCCTGGAAAAAAACAAAAACACATGCACTGGGGCGCTAGTGGAGATTTACACACAGGCACCACCAGACCCACACACATACACACACACGTTACTAAGGCTCTAATTATCTTAATACTATTAAATGATGACATGAGCTAAGGGAAGCCGGTAATGTCACAAAAGCATCAGGTTCACCTGCTACTATGCCCCAAAGTATGGAAACAATGACGGTACTGTGTAACACATGGTAATGTAAACCACTTTAATGATACTTAATGACGTGTGTTTTGAGTTGTCGGTTAACACCACTCATGACAGAGTGTCCCATTAGTTCATTAGTAGTTAAGATCGCTTCATTACGGAGCGTGAATATCCAATATCTTTCCAAATTTAACTCAGTTTGACAAGATCAAATGTGATGGAACAATCAACAGTTCTTGACTTCTATTTTTGTTGTTTTACATCATTGTGTTGCATACAATCACGGCAATCAATTGCATACAACATCCACATGCACAGCTGGACCAGATTCCTTTACAATCCAGTGCATGAACCACTTACATGCGGTGAGAGGGACAACACCGAGCCACGCGAAGGCCACCAGTGTGTAATGGAACCAGTAGCGAATGGCCGTGCCCACGCTGGTCAGCAGCCCAGCACAGATGTCCTGGACGGGCAGCCGGGAAGGCATGTCCGGGGAATAAACTGGGGAGAGGGAGGGAGAGAGGGAGGGAGGGAGAGAGGGAGAGAGGGAGAGAGGGAGAGAGAGAGAGAGAGAGAGAATGTACAATACATCTGTCTTAAAGCACTTATACAACACATATGGTGTTCGCAACGTTTTTATGTTGTAACTATTTATGTAAATTGTGCTGTCCACATAAAAACAATTATACATATTTTCTTAGTTTTTTATTATTATAAAAAAAACTACATATTCAAGTCCATAATCCATCCACAACTTACTTGGGGTGAAAGCAAATCTGTGCTTGCATAATTCACAATACTCCTTCCGGCTGTGTTTGAGCCACTGGACCAGGCTGGAAAAAGAGATCACACAGGTAAGAATTAGAACAAGTTCCAAAATTCCAGACAGATTCTGACCTGACGTTTTTCTTTTTTAGACCAAGAATGCCCTTGCTTTTTGTCTTCTACAATCACACCACACAACAAAACACAGGATCCCTAACATGGTGTTCTTCAAGCAATAGACAAAGAATATGTAGAGAATTGACCTTTCATTTGTATTTATTTATGCATCGCTGTTCAGGACGTTGACACACACACAAGGCACAGTTTATTGTTTCCAATGAAATGGATAAAACATGTTTGGACTGTACCGGATCACCTATCACACAACCATATATAAATAAGGAAGATGAAAGAACTCCACGCAGACAGGACTGGACTTGAGAGGGGATTGGAAATGGTCAACAGGTGTAGTTGACATTTTCCAAAGTGTAAAAGTGCAAAATAGAAGTAAGTTAGCGACAAAAACAATGCATTAAACCATGTGAATGCGTGAAAGTGTTTCACATGACATGATATTGCAATGTAGAGAAGCTGTTCTGGACTCAACAACACGGCTTTACCATGTTTCACTCAAAGTATGCTAGCACAAGAGAGCTCATTCTCTTTAGTTATTCTAGAAATTTAGCCTAAAGACAGTGTGGCAGCTATGTTGTAACATAGCCAATAGGTGGGGATTACAAGCTTGATGGTGTAAGGCACTGCTTATTACCCCTACATGCTGTCAACACACTGGCTGGGCACTTAGGAAAGGCCAGTTATCGTAGCATGAATCATTTCAGCACATCTTTTATCTGCGGATCACATCCAAAGATTGCCCCAGGATGAAGTAACTGACCCACAGAGATGGGGGGAAAAATAGCTTTTCTCATCTTTGCGGGAGGGGGACGAGGCTGTTGATTACTGCAGGTCAACAATTTGCTACAGAACAATCCAGGCGTGGCTTTTGCTTCAGCGTCTGTTTGCATTCAGCACCAGGTCTCTTGTGAACAGTTCACACAAAGGTTAGAGGGAGGACACAGCATAATCAGAAGGAATAAAATACAAGTCAAACACAGAAAGACCTGGATTTACCATGGTCCTCACCACAACCACACTGTTACATGATTACAAAGACATAAATGCACCAACAAAAACAAAAGAAAAACTGACTCCAACACACTCATACAAACAAATTCGTTGTAATAACTTGTTATAGCTAACTTGTTATAGCCATAGTCCTAAATATAGGCCTAGTGTGTAAAATAAATAGGGATCAATTGTAGTATATTCCCAAATGAATCCATCCAACTCCCAAAAAAAAAATAACACGGTGGTTGGGAAATATTGTCTCAAGATTGTCAGTAGGGAGTGTTGTGGAAAGTACAACACTTCAACTCTAATTAAGAAAAGAGATCAGGAAACCACTGAATAAAGTTTAAGACCTTTATTTAGAACTTTAAGAAAGTAATACAAAAGCTGAGCTGGTCTGCAGAACAACTGCTTTTCCAGCTTCGGTGCACAGTTTTTATCGTCTCACTCTGTGATTCCTCCAATAAGCTCCAAGCCAGGGTCGTTATCAAACAATGCCAATACTTGGCTTCAACATCAACCAACTTCCGTTTTTTCCGTTTTGTTGGTCTTTAATAACAAATTGGTTTGCCACGTATTGGTGGCAAACCTTTCACCCAGTTTACCTCATCCTTTAACCTTGCCCCCCCCATATCCATTCCTTTCACAACATTTTCTAACCATTAGGTTGTCTCGACCTCATCAGAAGAATCATATTGTAATATACTGGTGGCACAGAACATCGGATGCTCTTTTGAAGAAGCAAGTGTTTTCCCCCACGCTTATC
This sequence comes from Lota lota, assembly GCA_026745465.1. Classification (NCBI taxonomy): domain Eukaryota; kingdom Metazoa; phylum Chordata; class Actinopteri; order Gadiformes; family Lotidae; genus Lota; species Lota lota. Next base: position 1,466,901 of record JACYXH010000242.1, read on the forward strand.
TCATTCGTACGGCATACAAGGCAAGGTATTAAATATAATGCTTCGTTAGGGTATAGCACGATTCTCCACAGAGGGGAAACACACGCAACTTACCATTCCTGGTGTATGAATTTAATACTACCAGTGCAGACACACGGGTGGTAGAGGGGCTTGTCTTGCGTCCCTTCTGATCGGCACACACGACAAATATCCGCTGCAAGTATGCAAGTGTGTCAGAGTTAGAGACCGTTGTCGAGACGAGAGGATCAGAGATGGAAGTGTGTTCATTAGAGCAGTCTAAATCAATTGCAATAGTAGGTCATCACAGCTATATTTGAAGAAATTGTATTCGCCAATACAAGCTTGTACGAGACGTATGACCATCGTAACAATGCACTCGGGCTCTTTCTGTAACGTTACTCCCCTCTAAAGACGTCTGTACTAACGTGTTTAGTTCAATTATAATAAAAGCACAAAGATGACATTGCTAATGCAGTGTCACTCATAAAGGCTCACTGGCTACAAGTAGAAGCTATGTAGACTAGATTCTTTATTTACCTTCCTCCGCTGTGTCCATTTTATTTGGAATGCACCCGGTACAATTTCTTCAAGAGTATCCTCTATTGGGAATCCATCCGCAACACATATAATAATATGTATGTCTAGCTTAGTGAGCCAGGGAGAAAAGGATATCCTTGGGGGTCGGATACATTGACAGTCCTAAAATGGTGTCCACAGAAATTAAATATCAGCGCTGGCTTAGGTAACGTTACGTCCGATCAGTGTCACCGTAAGAAATCACACCTATGGCAAATTATAGTTATTTTATGGCAGATTTATATCTTAAGGTTTGGATCACACTGCATTATATTAGTCCAAAAGTATGATCAAAGATGAAAAGAAAACAGCTAGCCTGTTAACCTCGCTAGCTAACCAAGTCCGTGTTAGCGTATGGTACCACGACAGTAATCCTAGATTTACGGCAGCAAAATTCCATGACTGTACAGTACAGGCGACCTGCAGTCGAACAATTGGAAATGCAGAATTTATATTTACATTTGATTAATAAATCGTGCCACTTCCCTGTGTTGGCGACTCATACAATTCTAAAAACGAACTAAATTGTTAAAGAAGAAAAACAAATGTTTTTAGATAAACGGAAACACTAACAATATTTGACAACTATTAACTGATGGTCAAGAGCGACACCTGGTGGCAGAAATAGCTTGAACATGTGTCCTGCAAAACATTCCAAAAAGTATGCGTTTCTCGAACTTAAAAAAACAAAACATTTTGACATAATAGGGTAAAAAAAATTGTCCTAAAGTTCCTGTTCATGGCCTAAATATTGCATTATTGGGAGAATAACATATTTCAAACGAAAACAAAACAATAATGCACCATTATTCACTCGTTCGGTCACATTTTCTCACCAACACGTATTTCAGTTGTAGCATTATGTATGTATTTTCTGTGCGTTGTATGTCTATTTTCCCATTGAAATCATGCCAAGTGGCAGACGAAGTAGACGGCGCCGTGGCTTAGATGGTTAAAGCGCCTGTCTAGTAAACAGGAGATCCTGGGTTCGAATCCCAGCGGTGCCTTTTGAGGTGCCCAGTTGGGAAGAGAACCAACTCGTGGTCATTGCAAATAAGCTCATGTTGCCTTGCAGAGCTCACATTCTGATTGGTTTTGTACGTCATGAGGGGCGTTCAACAACGAAATCACGCGAAACGCTTTTCCTCTGAAAGGCACTGTTCTATTTCATGTAGACTGTTTCCTCGAGTCCAGCCCGTCGTATCTGCTTCTTCTGCAAACATAAAGGTTGGTAGCCAGAACTCTTGCGGTAGTGCTTGCGTAAACTATAGTTATCAAAGTCGTTGATTTTAAAGCGGCGCAATAATGATCAAAGAAGCACACACTTGAATGGTGAAAGTCGGTGGTGTGGTAAAGGTGCACTCAACTGCTGAGTCACGTTACCAGATATTTCACAATCACACGGCCCCCGATTTAGAGCCAATGCCATTTGGACAACACCGGCTTGCTTGATCCAGCTGAACTCTGCACATTCTAGGTCTCTCTGTGTCATTCTCTATCTGTCTTTTTCTCCCTGTGCATCTTTTTTTGTGTTTAGATTCGTTTATAAATAGGCCTATTTATTAAGATACTTATTTTAAATATTTCAGATGGCAAACGAAGCAAAGCCGTGCCCATGTGAAATTGGTAACCGGATGGAATATGGTGGACGTGGGCAAGAGGTTCAAATAGAACACATAAAGTCTTACGTAGTGAAGCCGTCTTCTGGGTCTGACAAGGCCGTGATTGTCATTCATGACATCTATGGATGGCAATTGCCTAATACTAGATATATTGCTGATATGTTGGCTGCCAATGGATACATGTATGTAAACTGCCTGCCTACAATAAGCATATTCAAACAAATAAACATTAAATCAAGAGTTAATTACAAGATGGTGTGATTTACTGGCCACGTTTTCTTCATTTGCTTGGCCTTATAGTGCGGTTTGTCCTGATTTCTATGTTGGGAAGGATCCTTGGAGCCCAACAAGTGACTGGTCAAAGTTCCAGGAATGGCAGGAAGACAAAAAGGCCACCAGCATAAACAGGTTATTCTACCAGCATACTTTAATTCATTCAGTTTTTGAGTGTACTTAAGGCTGCATGGATGAAAGGAAACATCTGTTAATTGAATGCTGTTATCATTATCATGCCATTAAAACACGCTATGGCTCTAGCAATGTTGATGAGAAAAGAATGATCATTCAATGAAGTGAAACCATGTAAAAACGATTTGTTTGACTTGGCTCCCATATGACAATACTGGATCTCTGAGACTACAAGGAGTGACTCTGGCCCTTTGTTCCCGCTCCAGAGAGGTGGATGCTGTTTTGAGGTTCCTGAAGGAGCAGTGTGGGGTCCACCTCATTGGATCGGTGGGCTTCTGTTGGGGAGGCGTCGCCGCACATCACCTGGCCCTCGACTATCCAGAGATTAAAGCTGGGGTCTCCGTCTATGGTAATGGATCACCGTAAACTGTATCGTAGCCTACATCCAAAATGTGCACCGAAAACAAGGTGCCACGCTACCACTCCATTAACGGCTAACAAAAGTCGACAGGAGCTGCAGGGCATGGCCCAATGTGTTTTAAGTATGCATGTTGTGCTCTGATGCTGACAGGTATCATACGTGAAAGAGAAGACTGTTTTGAATTGAAGAGCCCCGTTCTGTTCATCTTTGCTGAGAAAGACGAGGTTGTACCACTTGAACAGGTTTGTTCATTCGATTTTTTGCCGTTCACATCTTTGTTCAAATCCAACTGTTTCCCGGGCAATATTTATCTCTGTGCGTGGATTAATGCCCTGGATCTTCCCAGGTCAGCATTCTTCAGGCTAGACTGAAGGAGAAATGCACCGTGGACCACCAGGTGAAGATTTTTCCAGACCAGTCTCACGGGTTTGTCCACCGAAAGAGGGAAGACATTAACCCCTCAGACAGACCGCACATTCTGGAGGCCCGATCAGACATGCTCAACTGGCTCAATAAATACATATAGAACAGTTGCAGAGCAACAAAACCGGCTCCTCCTCCCAGGGCCCCATCTATGTTGATTTTAAACATGCGATCCTTCTTGTTAACTCACATTTAACTGAACTTTATAAAGGGGACATTTTAAAGAACACAGCAAATGGGTAAGAAATGCTTCTGGGACTATTTGACACAGTAGGGATGTTGACAATACATTCCCCACATGGTTATTAGTGACTTAAAAGGCACAACCATGCATGTTAAATTGGCTCCTATTGTAGGCACAATTATGTGGAGATGTCGTTTATGTCAACACTGGGAAATGGATCTATATTCCAGGGTTTGTGATGCACGGTAGATTAACTGCATTATAAAAGCACATTAAACAGTTGTTTGCTACATCTTGCACTTACTATAAGTATTGAAGGATCTCCCCTTATATGTATAATAGCTTCTCTTTTTTTCAATGATTTCATTCTAAAACAATGAGATGCACCAATAATCACCAAAAACAAATAATAAAATCACATTTTAATGACAACAGTATTTCACATTGAATGATAAATAGCGGTACGCAGTATGGAATGAAGATAGTGCTGGGGAAGTGCCAGAGACAGTTCTAGAGCATCTTAGAACGGGGATGTGTGACACAATTGGTCCTAAACGTAACAGGCCGTTCTGGTTTGGCCAGTCTGGAACACATAAGCTACAAGTTACTCAGAGGCACTTAGAGACAGCAAACATGCTTCAATATGAAGATGCGCGCTTGGCTCAATGTGAAGCAAATATCAGGGGCGCAATTGAGCGTGTAACGTGTAGAGTGAAATGAGAGTGCCACGATGGTCTGAACTCATTTACAGCTCCATATTGAGATTTGCCATGGCAACAAATTGAATCAAGACACGAATGAGACTTTAATCTTTAATGACAAATATCCAGTATTCAAGGCATCTGTAAACCAACTGCTCACAAACATCATTTAGACTTGTTTTTTTTTGCGCCTGATGAGAACACAACATTAGTCCATAAAAGGCAAACACCTCCGTTTCCAAATACTGTTTTTAAATAAAACCGAAGCAAATCTACCTGAAGTCATAACGATCGCAGTAATAGTAGTAGTAGTCTAGGCATGTTTTCATCAGAAAAGTGACTCGAACCTATGGAGGTGTACAGTTGGAATTAATACCGGTATTTTCACTGTGGATATGAATTCTAGGCGTTACCAGCCAACACTGCATCGAGTATCGCCCAAATCATCAGGAAAGTTTGATTGTTATGGTGTCATATAGGAGTCAATAGCATTTGGGCCATTTTCACCTTGGCCATCAAAACGCTAGCTGGGTGGGGGACCTGAATGCGAACCTCCGCACTACTCCAACCAGCAAGCGTTTAGAGCCAAGATGGCCACTAGGTGAATAACGCCCATTGCAAGTGCATCCCATGCAGGTATTGGAGCATTCCTAAATACAGTAGAAGTGAGAAAGACCTTGTTCTCATCCTCTGACGTTATCTATTGCAGCTTGACCCATGTGTGTTTTTCTTTTTGTAAATAGTTTGATATGTGGATCACGTAATTTTTTTTTTTAGGCCTGAAGCAATTTTAGGCGTTGGGAGGCTAGGGTTAGGTCAAAAAGGTGAGTAACACAAAAGGTAGAAAAAGAGGATGAAATGATCCAGAACAATAAAATACCACAGGCCCAATATGCAATAGAAAGTATTTCTACGCGTTATTTTCTGTGCTGCCTGTACAACCCCAAAGTCAAAGCAGAACTAGGTGGTCAGGATGTATACAAAAGGCCAGTGTGGTGCTGCTCAAGCTGCAATATACAACGTTTAAGGATGGAGAACTGTCGGAGCAGGACCCCAGCAAGACACTACAGTACACCCACTTCTCTGGGACTAAAGACACAACTAACATATCCATTTGTGCGGTTCCTGGCAGAATATTGTACACTTTTCCTGGAAAGTGTGCACTTCTCCAGGCTGTCAGTGTTATTAGCTGTTCAATCAACCAGAATTGGGTTTTGGAGACCAATGAAAGAAAATAAGATGGCATTCTGGGAATTGTAACATGATTTCTCATGTTCTCTTAACAAAAAGGTTCATGAAAATTAAAACAGTTGATTAACACATCCCCTTGCAATTTAAATATTGGTCAGGCACCATGAAACAAAATAATGTTGCTTCTGTGTTTTTTTTAAGTTCTTTTATCAGTTTTTTTGTTTCCATTTTAAAGACTACATTGTTACAGGTTAGTTCATAAATAGGCTTCTAACTATGAGCTGTATAGTTAGCTTAAAATATTTACACGAGCACAAGATTATGTAATTTGAGGTACTACTTCTTAATGATAACCCTAAGATTAAACAATTTGGCATTAGTCACACACACACTTTCAAACTACAATGAAACGTGGGTAAAAGTTAGGTAGGTAATGGTTTAATCACTGCACAATCTTTCCTTGAAAAAAAAGTTGTTAAACGTGCATTAACATCGGAAACCGTAAAATTGTAGGTCAGCAAAATTGATAAAAGTGAAGAACTAAAGACAAGTAATTTCAAAAAGGGCTACGTTGTGCTTATTGTTTGTTTTATTAATGTTATTATTTTAGCATACACCCGTATTTATAGGCACAACAATATGATTTTAACCAGGTGTATACTGGATCGTTTTTTGCAATAAACTGGGGCTGAAGTGGTTTTTATGGTTAAGTAGAAACCTGTGCAGTGATTATATTCCATATTTAACCCATTGCCAACTCTTCACTGTTCCAATAGTACAACTCCTTACAGAAACATTCATTGGCCTTCCTAAACAATCATAATTCTGTCCACTAGAGGGCCACCTACACCCATGAATGGAATTGTTACTATTGGATGACTCGTTTGATAAATGGCCTTCATCGGTTACATGCTCACTGCTCTAATTTATTAAAGCCTAAAACAACTACTAAATAAGTACTATGTACATCTGATGACAAGTAAGAAGCCATTAGAATACAAAGCCCAAATTATGAATATGTTTGACCTTTTTATGATTGATTGCAATGGATCACAATATCAAAAAAATAAATAAAGAGGAAAAGAGAAATAGCTGGGCCTGATTCATTAACAATACAGCAGTACCCAAAAATTACAGTACTTATGTCCAAAAGTAATGAATCGCCTTAATTACGAATCTGGTTCCAATTGTGTATCTTATGTATACATGTATATGTCACATCTGTAAGACATACAGTAGTCTAAGCACATGATAAGACAGGCCATTGTACTTCTCTTCCCTTTTTTGCTTTTAACAAAGAGTAGACGTGATGATTTGGCGGGAAATAAAAGCGCAAATTACTTCTCTTGACTAAGAATAGAAGAGTGAATAAATACATTAAACGCTATAGGCTACCATTTGATGGGAAATCCCTGGGCACTAAATTTAAGATGGAATAACGAATGTTTTCCGAACATGAAAGAATAAGCACATGGACGTCCCCTTGTCCGAGAAGATGAGATTGGCTCTTGGTGTGGTTAGCTAGTTAGCCTGGTAACTAGCTAGCCGGACTGGCCGCTACAGAGGCACTGTTCTGCAAAAGGTGAAGCAGGGTGAGGTCATTGGGAGCGAATAAATGAAAATACAATACTTGGATTCATTTTAAATGACATGAACTGGCGTATCCCAGAATAAAACACTGACGATAATTACATCAAAGCGGGCTACAGCCCAGCGTACATCACGAAAGGCGGCCATTTATCGCAAGGAGAGAAACAAAAAAGATGTTTCCGATAGAGACAGTAAAAGGTGTTGGAGGCAGGGGGAGATGTAGAACAAGCTGTACAGTACTAGTAGGTCAGGGAGGAGCTGTGTGTGTATATATAGGGGATGTTGCATAGTAAAGGTTGATACAATTGTGCTTTAGGTGCAGCGTGGATGTTAAGTGGTCCATCTACGCTCCAATCAGTGTAGGCAAGAATATAATGCCCTGCCCCCCTCCTTTATGTAACGGTAGCACCATGTTAATGTCTTGCAGTCATACCCCGATATCGACGTCTGGCCTTCTGCGGATACTGTGTATAGGCTGCAGATGGGGAAACAACAATAAAATAAGATAAAAAATATAATTTAAATAGCATGGTACGGCGAACCCCATTCTCGTCGGCATTAATGGCCAGCCCTGTGATAAACTGTCAAGCGTGCTCGTCAGTTTTGTGGTATCTCTACCTGTCGGCCATTGTCACCAGAGCATCCTGATTGGTTGTTAACTTGGACACTGTGTGTGGCTGGGGAAACGGCAGCAAGAAGGCAAGCCCCCCCCCCCCCACCCAAGAATAAAGGGTCTGCCCCTCAGACGTGGGAGGAGCCTCTGTGATGGGTGGACACAAGGATGGGCGGGGCTATTGCTTTGAGGTCGTTGCCAGGGCAACTGAGGCTGCTGTGGCCGCGTTTGAGCAGGATGGCGGCGGCGGCAGCGGCACCGGTGCTGGGGGGGTGGTCGGGCCGCGGGGGGATGAACACGGGGCAGGAGCGGGTGCGGGCGTGGCTCTTGTGGCCGCCCGCGTGGCAGATGAGCTCGCTGACGGTGCCCAGCGGGGGCAGGGCCAGGTGGTGGTGGTGATGGCTGCCACTGCCGCCGCCGGCCCTGTCCTCCTTGTGTTTGAGGGAGTACCAGGTGAGGAAGATGAAGATGAAGCCGACGAACTTGAGGCTGGCGGCCAGGCCGAAGTAGACGAAGCGGAAGGAGGTGACGTCGTACTCCCAGCAGGAGCCGTGCACGCCGCAGTCCTGCTGCCACAGCATGCAGGTGGTGTCGATGACCGCGCCGAAGTAGATGGGCGTGGGGATGTAGGCTGAGGACCACACACACGCACAGAGTTTTAATGGGATTCTAAGACCATGCATAGAATATGTAATACAGGTCTGCCACCACCACGTGGAAGTACTTGTTCATATTTGGATCTCGCAGCACTTCCATGCCAGCAAAGCAGAAAGAGTCAATCTTACACACATATATATATATATATATATAAAAAGTTGATCAGAATTAATGTCATCCTTCACATCCAACTAGACACCATTATATTTATTGCAAACACACAACCCTCTCTCCCACATGGGCACCCACACACAGAGGGATGTCCTATGCCTGGGGAGAAATGTGTCTGTTATGCGTTCACTGGTGCATACCATGAAGGTCAGGAGCATGTTAGGGCTTCACCTCTCTGACCCTTCAGGCTAACTCTAAAACACAACACAACACAAAGCAGAAGCCTGCCACAGCCGCCCTGCACATTCCAGACTCGGCGTGTCGCATCCAGCCGGCTGGATGTCATGGGTCTTGTTTGAAAGGCTTAAGTACACCAGGAAGTGAGCAAAAAACTGAAACGGCGTTGCAGAGAGCCTGACGAGTCATGCGTTCAAGGGCAATGAAGAAGGAGAGATTTGAATTGAGAAACACGTTGCACAGTGGAAGCTGTGGATGTATGACTATGATGGTAAAGTTGTTATGGTGTATACTCATCACAGCTTTGGGTTTTTATAAGCCAAGCACAATTTAATTCACAGAGAAAAAAAAAAGTCATTTATTCTAATTAATGGCACAATTTGCTGTGGCCTTTGAAACATGAACCGGAGTGGAGACTATTGTTCTGACACTAAAGTGAGTACAAAGAAGATGAACAAGTTGCTTACCCAGCGTTCTGAGCAGGACAAACTGCATCCCCAGAGCGAAAGGCCGTTCCTGCTCATCAACAGACCTGCCAGGGAGGAAATAACGCGATACATTACAAACCATAATCACGCTTAATAACACCAAGTTATAGAAGCTCACTGTGCCGCACAGTTAATGTTTACACATAGATGATGGAGGATTCATTATTATATGTGTAATGATGCATATTCAAGATAGTTCTACCCCTTATACTGTAAAGTCATTAACACACATACTTCAAAATGAAAAATAAAACAGTAGTTGAAAGGGATTAAAATATGGCAACATTTAGCAGAGGAGCCAAGGAGAGGAGGAGCCAGATGAAGAGAAGATAAAGAGAGGAGGGAGGAGCCAAACCTGAGAGTGACAATGATGGCGGAGGGCTGTGCGCAGGCAGTGATGAGCGTGACGATGAAGAGGAAGATGAGGAAGGGGATCAGGGTATTGCAGGTGCGGTCGCACTTCCCCGACAGGGAGAAGCCGTTTTCGTTCAGGTAGGTCTTGACGATGACCAGCTGGAGCTGGTTGACCTGCCCGCCGGAGGAAGGCGTGATGACCTGCCGGCTCTGAACGCAACCGCAGTCGGTGTAGTTCCTGATCTGCTGACAGAAAACACTACCGCTGTGAGTTGGCATGCCTACACATGTATACAAGCACACGCACAGTGAGGTCAAAATGACATTAAGACCTCGGGATGTTGTGGGGCAGATGGTTTCTGAGTGTGTGTCATGGACATGATAAGACATTGTCACTCTGACGCTGTTTGAGTCCTATCAGATGACGAACAAACAACCGATAGCTATGGACATTCGTAAGTTGAGCATTCACAACGGATACCAATTTTTTATTACTTATTATTAACAAATACGAGAAAATCTACAACTAAGTATCTGTGTTAATTTAAACAAGTTAGGGTTCTGTAAGGTAGGAGATGATAAGCGGACGTTCCTTTGTGAAGGCTGATCTGTTTTATCCTCAGTATATTTAAATAAATTGAAATGTAGTTTTCTCTTCGTATTTGGAGACTTTAGTTTAGGTACTTTTCACATACACACACTAACACCTACACTTACACACAGACCCCCCCTACAAGAACACACAGACCCTTTCACTTACACCCACACACACCCCTCTAACAATAAAAATTCTTTCACCAATGTTGTTTTGATTTCTTGTCATACATTGTTATGGAGCCAGACACTTCCTGCTGGATATTGACTTCCGGGAACATGGGACGAGGAAATGTCTATTATTGTAAAGATGGTCGCTACTGGGCTGGATCACTCCCTTGGGTTTGCATTCCATAGGATACACATGATATACACATGTTCCTGGGCCCAGCAGTCTGTGCCCTACCTCCTACAGTTTCAAGTATCTCACTTAATTGGAGTGAAGTACAAATATGTACTTCTTCCTCTAAAGGGATGACTACACAAGACTCAATAAAGCCAACATCGATCTGTTTAGCATTGGCATAAGGCTTAGGAATCAATGTGCTGTGTATCTTTCAATATGCACCAATGTTTTCGCAGTTGTTGTTGCAATACCATTTATTCATTTAGCTGACGCTTTTATCGAAAGTGACTTGCAGTGAATTCAGAAATCTCTTTATGGAGCAAGTAGAGGCATCATGCTCTGGGATGCATACAGGCTATGTTGTGGACATTTGGGGATCGAACCCAGTTACCTTTTGGCTGGGAGTCGAACAAATCTAGTGCAGTCACTATCCTTCCCCCATGCATGCATGGCACATGAGTGCATGCTCTTGTGTGTGTGTTCTAGTGTGTGTGTGGTCTGACCCCAGTGCTGTCGTTGGCCACAGTGCTGCAGCCGGCCAGGCAGGGGTTAAAGTAGGTGATGCCATCGGAGCCGCAGACCGGTGCATACTCATGGATCCTGCAGCCGCAGTTGACGTTGCAGCTGCCGGTCAAATTCCTGTGGGCCATGGTCAGAGTGGGGCTGCAAGGAGGAGAGGGAGTGGGAGGAGGGAGAGACATAACAGAGAAAGAAAAGATAATGAGTCCATGTAGTCATTATGGGATTCATTAATTGTATTTATAATAATCAAATGCATTATCATTAATCCATGTTTTAATTAATCCATAACGTTGACACCAATGTTTTTCAATGTTTCCTTCCTATGATTCTTGAGCTTTGCGCAATGTGTGCTACTGCCGTTATGATGGTTTTAACGTTGGGTCTGATGGATGCAAGATGGACAGAAAGACGGAGCGTGTGGGAACCTGCGCTCTCACGCCAACATCCCCGTGGCTCTGTCTACATGGGGGACCCTGCGAGGGGCCCTGAACTCAGGGAGGCCCTCGCTCTCAGACCCAGCGGAGACCGCCTCTAACACAACACTGCCCAGGGCTGGGAGAGAGTGTGTGTGACTGGCACCCAACCCCCTCTCTATACACACACACACACACACACACACACACACACACACACACACACACACACACACACACACACACACACACACACACACACACACACACACACACACACACACACACACAGTTTGTGTGCGGGGATGAGTGTGTGGAAATGGCAGGCCAACCGACACTCACCGAATGTAATTTGAATTTATTTCCCAGTAGACATTTTATGAGGGTGATTATATCATAAAAACATTAAACATTCAATTGTGTTTGAATCTATAAACATGAAATATGTTTTATCATTTTGTGCCATAGGGTCTGGATCTGATCCAGAATAGGGGTGTTATATAGAAGAAGGAAGAGGTCAAAGTTCAAGATGACTTTGCATATGAAGTCACCACAATATAACACATAAATGGTTGGATGCAAATAGTGCCTTTGTTTGTCCATTAAGCCTAGCTCAGGCAAGTGTGCGAGCACTTGTATATGCTTGGAGAGAGGGAAGGCTAAGAAAGCCACGGAAACGGAAATTCAGTACATTGTGTACTTAGTATAAAACAAAGTGTACAAAGTATAATCAGAACGCCTTGCTATCGCCACGTCATCATAATTCAATGTTCATTGTGCTGGTGTGTACATACATCGATCATGTGTACACCAGCATGTACCGTAGTTTGGAGTCTGCGTACACTGCCACAGCACCCTTTGTTCCTCAAGCGAAACCGAGAGACAGATTGAGTCTTCTTTGGTTTAAAGTGTGCAGAGCCAGGGTACAGAGTATCTGTGTGTGTGCATGTGGATGCAGACTTCCTCCTATTGTCCCAACAGTGAGGAATCGCAGCAGCGGGCCCATAGTCCCTGATGAACTGTACTCAACTCTCACCAGTTCACGTCAGCCGGGTGCCATGATGAACCAGAAGCAAATCTCCAAGGTTTAATCAGCAAAGAGTAAACAAAAATCTCCCTTCGTAGATCGTCACAGAATACTGAAGGCTTAGAGCACTACGAGAGTGAAATGCAGACTATTTGCATGTTAATTAAGCCCCTTTCTTCCTGCAGCCTTGAGTGAAAACTTGATTACTTGATTGATCCCGGATGGGAAATGAAAGAAAAACGTCAAGTAAGAAAACAACGGGGGAGGTGAAGTCCAATCGGAAGCTAGCAGAGAAGCGCTACGTCTGGTCTAGCGTGTGTCTGGCGTTTGGATACAAATAGGGGCTACAAATGCATCCGTCCTCTGTTGGCATTCCTCATGAGGCCGCTAGCTGCTACCAGCGACCGGGTTCCGTCCCCACGATAAAGAGCTCCTTGCATATCACACGGCCTCGTGAAACCCTCTCGTGAAAACGATGACTTCAACAAAGACCAATTTGAGAGGTTGTGCCATTTTCTTGTGATGCATGTCAAAAAGGTCAAGTGACGGTAAATAACTAGATTTTGTGCTCTCAATGAATGAACAGAAAAATGTATGGCAGTGGGGCAAGGTTGTCTCGCAGTACAACACATACAAGAGGAGAGGATCCATGATAGAAAGACAATATGCCTGATAAGCTTTAAACACCAACCGTGTAAACCCTTTTCTCAACCCTGGCGTGCGCTTCACGCATCAGGTGTCACACACAATGTACGCCATGCGTGTGCACTTGTGAATGTGCCAACTGATTTCCACACCTTATTTCTGTCTGCAGTGACATCAACACTGGATGCTTGCTAACTTTTATTTTAACATCCAGCAAGCCTCCTCCTGTGTGTGTGTGCGTGCGTGCGTGCGTGCGTGTGTGTGTGACGTTGATAATAGAGGTAGCAGGGGTGTGATTCATCAGGAAACCATGAGGGCAGATTCCAACGTTGCCAATTAATTATTCACACTGCAGTGCTACCCCACAATGCATGATGCTGACGGGGACGTCAGGGTCTCCACCTGGGGGTCCTGTGACTGACTGTGTGTGTGTGCGTTTCTAGGTTTTGTGTTTTATTGTAGTTTTGTCAGGGTCATGTCATTTTTATTACATTTTGCCTTCCAGTCAGGTCAGAAGGTCGCCATGCTGGGTCTAATGATGGCAGAGAAAACGATTGAACTATTAAATGCCATCAGCATTATTTGTGGAATAATATTTAAATATACAAAGTGTGTGGTGGTGTGTGTGTGTGTGTGTGTGTGTGTGTCCTCCTACCCGGTGGTGTAGGGTATGTTGATGCCCCCCAGGTTGATGCTCTCACAGCCCACGATGAAGAGTGTGGAGAAGCAGAGCAGCGACACACCACTGCAGATCATGGCCAGCTTGGCCGACTCGCGCGCGCCCAGTTTCAGCTTCTTGATGATGTAGCCGCCCAGCACGATGCCCACGCCTGCGCTGGGCACGATGATCAGGCCTTCAGGGTGGGGAGGGAGAAAGAGATACATGAGAAAACCAGTGGATCGTAACATGGGGGGCGGGAAGGATGAAGGGGTCAAAGGGGGTAGAGAGGGAGAGAGAAAGTCAACAATGATGAAAAAAGTTAGTCATAACATAAGATGGGCAGTATGGCAAGGGGAGGAGGAAGGGAGGTAAGGAGGTTGGATAGGGAGAGAGAGAGAACAATTTTAAGAAATGTGACCCAAAACACAAGAGGGGCTGTGGGGTAAGGAGAGAGAGACAGAGAGGGGGGAGAGAGAGTTGGAGAGAGCAAAAGTGTGAAGGAAATTGGATTGAATGATAAAGAAAAGGAAAGTGTGTGTCTGGGTAAATGGGCCGGGGGTGGGGGGGGGGGGGAGATAAGGAGGGGAAATAAACAAAGAAAGAAAAGTTGGTTGAAAATGGGTTAGGAGGATAGGAGGGAAGGGCAAGAGACAAAGACGGTGAGAAAAGGGAGAGAGACAGGATGACAAAAGCATGAGATCTGGAGGCAGGATGGGTTGATTTCACACGTGTGCACGGAAATAGTACAATAGAGTACAATAGAATATGCACTTTGGAGCGAAAAAGAAACGCTGAATCTGTACACAACCACACTGCAAAGGTGGTAAAATATGATTAACATGACAAAATGTGGCCTGACTACCCAATAACAATAAACATGTCATGATTAATTAATTAAAATAAAATTGGATCAATAGGTTTTACGGCTTTAACATGAAATTGTACGACACAATAACCTTCAAGCTATCCCAATGGATGAAAAAAATATGGGACTTAAAATGGATGTGTGTGTGTGTGTGTGTGTGTGTGTGTGTGTGTGTGTGTGTGTGTGTGTGTGTGTGGAAGAGAGAGTGTGAGTGTCAGTGTGTGTGTCTCCCAGTGACAGGATGGAGGTCACGTGCTCCCTTCAGCTCTAACTGACAGAGAGAAGGGAGGGGGAAGCTAACACTTTGGCTACATGGCCGCTAGCAGAGTTAGCCCTCAAGCTAGTCTTGGGTCAGCCGTCCAGAGAGGCTTGCCCACGGTGATCTCTTAGCCCTGCCATGAGCTCACTCCGCTGCATAACGATACAGCCAGAGAAAGTGGTGGGTGGGTGGGTGAGTGGGGGCTGAGTCACCCGCTATGTGTGTGTGGAATGCTTTAAAACACTGCAATATACACGGATCGCTCTCACACACACACACACACACACACACACACACACACACACACACACACACACACACACACACACACACACACACACACACACACACACACACACACACACACACACACACACACACACACACACACACACACACTTTGCGACTGTCAGTGGGAGCCAGCGGTAGACAGCTGTAGCTTATGTTTATCCTGTAAGTGCATGTGTTTTTGTTGTAAAAGAGTGCTTTTCCTGGGATTAAAAGCATGCACATGTCCACGCAAGCACACACACGCCATTAAAATCACACTCACACACTTGCTACCTCTGTACATTTGTTAAAAGGGGACATTTTATGCCTTTTCCAGTTTTTCCCTTTCCTTTAGTGTGTTACATAGCTTTTATATCCATGTATAAGGTCTGCTAAGCTACAAAACTCAAAATCCAAGCCAGGGGGAGTCCTCTCCCCCACAGAAAACATCTCTCCTGAACTGCCTGAAACAACTCATTTGCAGTCAGCCTTTACCTCCGTGAGTTTGTGACTTCAAGAAATCAGGGACGTCTAGAAGTCCTGTCTGGCGGCTGGTTTGGCACGCCCTCAATCAAAGCTAGCTAGAGCGGTGGAGTTCGGTTCTGGTAGCACCATGTCGAGAAAGCGCTGTTGTCGTCAGTACGAAGGCAAATCCCCTTTGTATGCATAATATGACCTTGCATTTAACACTAATATATTATTCCATCTACTTCACACATATAGCACACCTTTGAAAGTGTGAGAAACCACGATTTGTGTATTTGTGTGTGTGTGTGTGTGTGTGTGTGTGTGTGTGTGTGTGTGTGTGTGTGTGTGTGTGTGTGTGTGTGTGTGTGTGTGTGTGTGTGTGTGTGTGTGTGTGTGTGTGTGTGTGTGTGTGTGTGTGTGCGTGCGTGTGTGTGTGTGGTTTTTTAAGGGGAGATGTGGCTGTTGGTAGGTGTGCGAGTTGGTATGTGTACTGGGATTCTAAAATGATTATTGATCTCCCATTCTGCTAAGTCGACTGGAACCTACAGTCAACTGTGGGGTCTTCATGTCCTACAGACTGCTTGCGATCGACTTAAAACACAGAGCCAAAGCCAGGGGAGACAGAGAGGGGAAGGAACCGCAGGAAAGGTGAGAAAGGAAAGAATTTAGACATAGGGAGAGAACGAGAGAAATAAAAACACATGAGCATGAGGAAACCAACACTTACAAAGGAGCCTTGGGAGAAGTAGAAGCCAATCATGAAACTTATTTAAAAGATGGAATGAGAAAGGATGCAATCAAACAGCAAAGGTGGGAGAAAAGAGGGAGGATAAAATGAGAAAGTACGGGAGAGGTAGGCGTCGGGCAAATGAAAAGTGCATCAGAAAGACAGAGAGGTGTGTGTGTGTGTCTGAGTGAGATGTGTGATAGTGCCATTTCTGCAGAGCCATATAATGATCATGCAAACGTAACAGCTCTTTAACCTGTCCACAAACACAGTGATTACAAACAGCCGGCCGGCCACACACATATACACACACACACACACACACACAATCTATAAACCTTCACACACACACACACAACTATAAACTCTCAAACTCACACACGACTATAAACATGCACATACACACACACACACTTAAAGCAGTGTGCCATTCCTTAGATTCAAAGCCTTAAAAGCCCTCAGTGGGGTGGGAAACACGACATCTCAGTGGGTCTGGTCCATCTGGTTAATGCAAGCATCCCTCCGTCTCCCTACCATCTCCAGGGGTGCCCTCTCCCTCTCATCATCACATCACAGCCATGGCATAGTTTGGATCGTCATGGCAACCGCACCACCCATTTGACTTTACCCCTGGTTTCCTGGCAACAGGCTGAAGGAGATGAGGCAATGGCATATTGTGTGTGTGTGTGTGTGTGTGTGTGTGTGTGTGTGTGTGTGTGTGTGTGTGTGTGTGTGTGTGTGTGTGTGTGTGTGTGTGTGTTCATAGCCAAGCATGTTTACCACACATACAGGCTTTTGTATTATAAATTATTTTCAACATTTTACACGGTGAGTGGTACCTAATGCAGCTGGTATATAGCCTGCCAAGGGATTTAACGTGTGTTTGTGCGTGTGTGCTATTTACTCAATGACTTCTGGCTGCAGTGCTGTCAGTCAACACAGAGTGGTATATTAGTGTTCTGGGATGATGTGGTATACGAGTAAACGCCATCCAAACGGAGTGAGTCATTGCACCGCGCACTGACTGTCTGGAATCTCTGTGTGCTGGTAGAGACACGGTAGAGTCCAGCATAAATGAATAAGGAAAAAAGAGAGCCCGAGAGAGACCTGAGCGCCTGAATGAATGAATTCATTAGCATTCAGAGGAACAAACCCGAAACAGGATACGGTGTGTGTGTCGACGGAAGTTGTTCCGGTGGTGTGTTTCTTTGTTTGTTTCAAAAGTGCTCTACTCACCGGTGTAGATGCTGGCGTTGGAGGCCGGGATACCGAACTGGGACTCGATGAACTTGGGGATGAAGGTGATGAAGGCGGTCACGATGGCGCACTCTGCCGTGTAGGAGAGGCTGATGAAGAGGAAGGTCATGTTGCTGAGGATCTTCATGGCCGCCTTGGGGAGCTCTGTGAGGGGGGGGTAACTCAATGAGTGGATGAATGCGCTACACATAGAATCACAAATGAGCTTTTTTTTTTTATAAACATTTTGCCAACCATATTTTATTTTCATTTGATATTCATATTGATCGATGCACTTTGATACTGGTTCTGGGCTAGTACAAAAAGGTTTTTTGTGCTCTCTCGCTTTTCTCTCGCTGACAGAAGAGTACAGTTGGTCCTTATCTAGAGTTGCCATTTTGCCAGGAGATCCATTATATGTTATAAATCAAAGTTTTATTAAGTGAAGGAAGCATTCGAGCAACAAACATGTCCATCGGAAATCACCTCGTAAACAACTCTTCTAAAATCCGTTTCAGTTCTGATGGTACAATTTTAGTAAATGGTTATTTGTTGCCATTGGTGAGAGGCCATGAAACCCTGTAATGCACTCTGAGGTGAATTATTACAAATATTACATAACTCACATTAAGTGACAAGTTTCCCGTTCCCTCATACTAGGGATTTACACATAGATGGCAAATATTAAGTCTACGTCCTGTCTCATGTAATCCATGGCGACGATAACTCAACATTGTGTTTATTAATACTACATGAATATTATTATCATCATTAGCATTATTATTGTCGTCATCGTTATTCCAATAAATTCAAATTACCTTCATCGTATTATCATTATTAGTTATAATAGTAATATTAGTAGTTTTAGTAGTCTTAGTGATAAACAAAATACTAATGTGGTTTTGGTGACACATTCAACACATCAGGTTAATGCGATCTCGCTACTCCTCTACAGACTGAAATCAGTTCTCGGTTGAGTCATCTCTGTTTAGTCCTCATATTCTTTTTTCAGTCAGTCAATTACTTACACACTCACATGCACATTGCATATACACACACATCTGCCTGAGGACATTTCCCATGTGACTAGGACAGAGAAATGCCCACTCATCGCAATTGTCCCATCACTCAAAAGGCTCATGGTCAAACTAACTACATCACTGTTACCGGGCAGAACAGACGGATATGAACTCAACCTTTTGTACAAGCACAGTGCCCACTGGGCTACAGCATTAACGTCAGGAAAAAAACCAAATAAGATTAGGCTATTCAAATATTATAAAGTACAAGGATTAGCCTGTAAAAAACTCAAAATCTCTGTAAACCTTATTGCGAGAACAAATCATGTCCTAATTTTAAGAATTCCAGTTATTCTCCCTCCATAATAATAATAAATATTTTTGAATGGACAATAGCCAATAGCCATTCCTATGTTTCTCGACTGGACACTTCACAGCTATTCACAACTGAAAATGAATTAGATAATATTTATTCTCGTAAGATGTGTTGTGAGGTTAAGTAAGAATATCATGAAGTACGATAACAACATGTTACACTTGTGTGACATGTGATTAGGATACACCGGATTGTAAAGTGAGGAAGAATAGATTGAGTACAATAATTCAATAGATTAAAATTGAGTTTCTCATTAGAAGCGAACAACACCGCAGGGTCACATGATACCACAGTAGTCCAGTCCAGTAGATACACTGACCTATGACATTTATCATGGCATGAAGTCATTTGTTATTCCGGCAAGTAATTATACTATTTTGTCTTAGTAACATTTATTATTATTATTATTATTATTAATATCATGATTATTTTACAGTGAAAGATGACTTTGCTTAAAAGATAAGTATATACTGATTTTAGGGTCAGTGAGTGCTCAGTGAAAGAAGACTTGTTTTGCTGCAACACATCAGAAAAAAGTGCTGAATTTGTGCTACAGACAAACACTGGCCTCAACAAAAGGGGTAAACGCAGCACTGAAATACATTACAAAACCATAACATCCACAGCACCTGAGCTTGCAAAATGTTATGCATGCACTACTGGGGAAATAAAAATGCCTATAGAGCAACAGTCGGTCGACCTATAGGGGCCTGATCATGTGCATGGCGTTGCTTCTTGTGCACGCCCACCAAAAAACCGAGCCTTTGTCTGCCAGGTAGCGGTTATGGATGATCGAGAAACATAAAGTCTGCACAACTTGCAAAATAACTTTCGATTCTATGCTACTGTGTGTGTGTGCGCGCGCTGCTGAGTAACTATGCAATCCCACGAGAGCTCATTTAAAAAGGAGAAGAGAGCTGACACCACACACACACACACACACACACACACACACACACACACACACACACACACACACACACACACACACACACACACACACACACACACACACACACACACACACACACACACACACACACACACACACACACACGATCTGAAGCGGGACAAACCCGAGAATTCTCCAACAGCGGAAAAAAGATAGGTCGTGTTTGACACATTCGTTGGGGGAAAGAAACATTAGCAATGGATCATATACATTGCATGAAAGAGAATAAATCTTATAATACATCAACTTTGGTTTACTAACTAAGGTAGAGAAAGGGGGGTGAAGGATAGTGTATTGGGGCTAGGGTGTGAGACTCACAACTGAACGGCACGGAGAGATCCCTGATGTTCCTTGAGCATGTAAACCTAAGCATAATGATGCGGCTCTAAAATGTCACTGCAAGTCGCATTGGATAAAAGCATCTGCTAAATAACTCAATGGTAAATAGATGGCGTCATTTTGAAATCCACAACTCGTTTCTTGAATACACTCGTGTGTGTGGACGTCTAAATAAACCTCCAGACACAACCCCTTGATTTATCCCCACGTCGTGAGGACCCAACGCTGGGCTTCCCTGATCATGTTTAGGGTAAATTACCGGCATCATTAGGCCGCCCCGCGGACCCCCCCACCCACCGCCCCCCATCCATAACCAATCAATCTTCACAGCATCTTCACACAACAGAGGCCCCTCCATAATAGAGCCTCTGCTATTAGCTAAGGAAGACTTATCCGGCCCATTGATTGGATTACCGCCCCATTTGCACATCGATGGCCAACACTTGACAAGCCTCCCTGAAAGGAAGATCCCCGCTCATATCACCCTATAGGATTACACCGAGGTTTGGTCTTTCATAGTCTCAGAAAACAGATTTGGATTACTAAACAAAAGTCTGATAGCAGACGATCGCCAATCTGGTTGACCGGGGTGTTTCGCTTTCTTTCTCTTCATATTTGTTTCTACCAATCACGTTGTCCGAGGAGGGGATCTGTAAGCGCTGATTGGCTAACAGCTAACGCAATCTTGGCCAGAACTAGTCAAATGTTTAAAAAAAAGTGTAACGGTTTCAAAATCAACACCATGCAGACTGGCCACTGTAGAAATACACAAATTTCAATCCCGTTCTGAAAGCTTCCTCCACTACAGCAAATCAATTGTTCTTTGGTAGAATAGATGAAACAGGAAAGAAGGCATAACTCCGCCCCTTTCAGTGTTTGGCTTCCGGCCCAGGCTCTGTACCTGTGCTGTCTCTCTCACCCCCCCCCCCCCCCCCCCCCAAGAAGTTCTGCTCTAACATAGCATGTCCCAGATCAGGTCTCTCCATACCTCTGAAGTCTTTCCCAAAGCCCATGGACGAGGAGACGATCGGGCTGGGCTTGCCGCCGGCCGTCTTCTCCTTCATGACGTCGTCGTCGCTGGACCCGTCGCCCGGCGCCATCATCTTTTTCTTCTTCCTCCTCTTGTGGCGGGGCGGCAGCTTCTTGGGGAAGGCGAACATGGGGAAGATGACCAGCAGCATGGCCACGGAGCACAGCAGGAAGCCGCTCCACCTGGAGAGTGGGGGGAGACGGCGGAGAAACAGATTGGGTGTTGGGGGTTGGGGCCACTGTGTGGGGAACCGTGTGAGCTGTTTTGCTGTGAAACCGTTACTGTAACTGAACTTGCTGAACTGATCGTATGCGGCAAAGACACAAGGATACGCCGGATTACACATGCTTATGCACGCACATACTTTAATCTTTTTACTTTTTCAATAGTTGAATCTATTGATTGTCTTCGTTTTTTTCATTCATGAATTAATCATTGAGTCTATGACATGTCATGTAAAAATGCCAAATGGCCATCATAAGTTAACAAGAGCCCAAAGAGATGTAAATTAAATTGTGCTTGCTTTGTTTGTTCTGACAAGCAACCAAGATAAATTCAATTATTAATTATTTTTAAAATCGGAAATGGGGGGAAAGCCACCAGAGATTTCTATATCTGAAGCTACGTGCATCAAATTTCACTTGGTAAATATCAAAGACGATTGATGGAATATCCACATTATAAATGGTAGTGTGTAGTTAATGATTACATTAAATGAACACACACACACCCAGCATAAGGGGGTGAAATCACAAAGAGACCAGCTCTTACCAGTTGCCGACGAAGCGGGGGTCACTCTGGTCGATGGTGACCGTCGTGGTTGGATCCACGTAGAAGCCGATGAGCACCCCTCCGAGCAGGTACCCCGCCGCCGGTCCTAGCGCCCCCATCACATACATGATGGCTGCAACACACAGATTCATAGGACATATTCAACATTTGAAAAGGTGGAGGAAAAAAAATGACATTGACAACATTGGGACTTATGTCAGAATCTTCCTCCATTTTAAAACACAAAAAAGTAAAAGAAAATTAAAAAAGAAGCCATTTCCGATGGAAATAATTTGATTAAGCAATTGCATTTTTTGTATTCAAGCGTGTAGTGTGAAAAACACACAAGAGCACACCCTTCACCTCTCATTAATAAAACAATGAGGACGGCGGCCTCCCGTTTCCCTACCCATACATTTCCATACTTACACATGAATTACAGCCCATTTCCCTGCTACTCAACTTTTAAAATGGGCTGGGGACCTGAGTATCATCTCCTGAGGGGTATATTTTATTTATTTCACGGAGGACGGCAGGTACCCTCCATCGGTGGTGGTGGTGGTGGGGAGGGGGGGGGCCCAGGAGCCGTATGGAGAAGTGGCTGAAACAATTGATCCCAGCGCTCAAGGGGGTGTCGATGCATTAACCGGGAGTCATGTCTACAGCTAATCCCCGGCCAGCAACCTGGGAGTAGAACATTAAGCCCGGGAGGTATTCGCAATGTCATCCATGCATTCCAACTACGCTCCATCAACTTTGCCAAGGCACGGAAAGAAAAAAAAAAGTAAAATGGGAGAAAAAACTAATTAAAGTCAGGCAACCTTAGTGGGCCAAGTGGAAAAACCTCCTGCAGACAAGACATCCTGTGGAGGGAAAAGTCAGAGCACATTTACGAGCCCTTAGTCAGGGTGTGTACAGGTGATTACACCTGGAGCATGGCACTTGCTGTAGAGTGTTATGCATGTGAATACCTGTGCCATGTGTGTAACCGTATATGTTGTGCCGGAGAGTCACTCTCACGGAAAGCACCCAAGAAAACATGAATCGACGCACACACACACACACACACACACACACACACACACACACACACACACACACACACACACACACACACACACACACACACACACACACACACCTCTATTTGCATTGACCCTTAAATCCCTACACAGTAATTCCTCTGTGGCCAAAGGGCTCTACCTCTGCAAGAGACTTGTGTAACACACATATACTAATATTTATAGCCATGGGGGGTGCCACACAATAACCCTGTGTGCATGGTTCATTCAAATACAAACATATCATATGTATATTTTGAAATATACACATCATACTCTCCATGACATCCTATCCCGTTAGCTCTCTCGTTATAATGAATACAGCAGGGATTGGCTCATCCCTACTGGGTTATGTTATCTTTTCTTGCCCGTACAGTCAATTAAAACAATGGGAAAAGGGTTGCAGCATCAAGTCTATCTGCACGTAAATCAAAATCACGTCCCTTAAAAGCGATCCAGCTTGGAATCGGAGTCGTAAAGCCGAGGGAAATCATTTTAATTTTAAAGTACAAAGACTTCCTGATAAGGGTCCTCTTATCAGCCCGGGTCAGATGCCCCTGCGCCCCGTGAACACACACACACACGACAGGTTTTAATTGTCACAACAGTGCCGGGGGGTTGTCAACAGTCTTAAACCACCCCTCCCCCTTCCAACTCTCTGCAGCGTTAACAAGGCCTTAGTACAGTCATGCACGAACGCGGCAGGAGACTTGAACACGTGCCACCATTGATCGCCCTTTACCACTAATCACTGTAGCATTACACAGGAGGACCTACGAAATCAATGGGAGAGAATACATAGCATCCTCATCATCATCCTGCTCCTTATAATACGACAACAATGCTGCCGCATGAGTGCCTTTCTGTACCGTGTGGCGTCACGCCGAAGCAAATGTTTGATCAAAAATAACACGGCACATGCATCGCTTTATAGCGCTGCATGTCCACTTGACAGTTTGCCTGCCATTCCCGTTCATCTACGCAAGAGGGTATGTGTATGTATATCTATATTCACTCTCTTTACAACCAAACCAGATGGCTCTCGCGCTATCTCTGCCTCTCTATTGAATGCAATTAAATGGGCTTAATTTGCATGGGAAATGTTTGGGAACTTTGCATTGCCAAAGCACATGAAAAGTTTATGAAAAGAGTCTAATTAAAAAGGAAAAATAAGATAAAATGTAAGAAGAGATGTATAGTCAAACATACAATAGGAATAAACTCTCCCTCTCTCAACACAGCCCTGATTCCCGGTTTTTCCTCTGTTTAGGGCGCCACTTCTGATGTCCTGCATAACACAATCCCACGAGGGAGTCAGACCCGTGGTGACGCTGGTAAATAATGCCACCGGATATTAACATATAGCGACAACCATCCGTGACGGTTGATCCGAGTTGGTAGGAACACACACACAGACATATACACACACGGTCATTTTATTATCCCCTTTTTGATTGAAGAGGGTGAGAAGGAAGGACAATCCCATCTTCTTGTGGCCTCTGGTGGGAGTCAATGGACGCTTTGTTGAGGAGAACCAACCAGCTTTTAATGACGAAGTTAGTCGTGGGGCAAGCTGCGCAAGGTGATAGCAGCCATGTCTGCAGACCCGTGATCATCATTCTCGGAATTAACATTCACAGCATGTTCATCGCTTGATTTGTCCTGTCACTACTTGTCACGCGGTTGTCACGTTTCTCCAGAGGACAGGAAGACCAACAATAACCAGAGTGCAGTGACCGGTGAAGGGGACTAGTCTGATAGATCCCCCTCCCCTTCCCTACCCTGACCTTGCGGACAGCTGACCTCCTCGCGCTCCCCCGGCACTTAACACTTCCATCCATAAACCCAGCTTCCTATTGGCCTAAAGCGTCGACCAATGGCAGGGGAGGGGGGATATACTACATAACCATGCATGTGGCCATCTCTCAGCCAGGAGGAGTGTTAGGGGAATGGGATCCGGAGGTGGTAGTGGCTCCAGGTATAGGTCCTTCAGCTGTCCTCTAGTTCCCCCCCCCCCCCCCCCCCCCCCCCCCAATTAATCTCGGGGCCCCTGAAGCTATTGGCAGCCATAACTCCACCCCAAGAGCGGTTGGGGGGGAGGGACTCATTGGATGTTCATCCATCTCATTTACGGTGCCATGCTTGGTTGGAAGGTGAAAGGCGATGGAGGGATCATAAACACACCCAATCCCCTGGCCACACCCCGCCCCCCCATCCTATGCTGGCTCCATACCCTGCAGTATGGCAAGCCGTTTTAACATTTAGAAGCTAAACTGGATATTCATTACCGATATCTGCGTAATACGTAGGAGCGTCAAATATACTATGGCACTGCACTCCTATGGCAAGCCATTGAACAGCAATGTCAAAGCAGCCTGAGGCCAAAGTTCAACAGTTAAGAGATATATGTAATTCAGTTATATAGCCATTAGTCAAAACGGAATGACATACTGCTATCTGTACCTCCAAACTGTCGTTTCGACTGGTCAGAATGACTTTACAGATATGTTGAATGCAAATTCTCACTAGTCACAATGTACTTACAACTAGTAAAAATGACGCAAGTCGTAAGTACTCTATGGTTTCGTACATGACATTTTTTGCGCCAAAAGATGGCACAAAATGGCGGAAAAGGCCACAGTCACACACTCTCTCACATTCTCCTCAACTACGCGAGAGGAGGAACCTTCGCTGCCGGCATGTGAAGGGCGACACAGCAGTGTGTTCTCGTTTATTAGGTTCCGGACACACGTGTGCATGTGGAGTTAATGGATTAGGAACTCCACACACGTACCCCCCGTTGCGGTGATTGGCTTCTCAATCTCTGGTTAGAACCAGTTAGCATCCCCCTCCTTGACTCGACTTTCCCATGTGTTGTTGTTGTGTGTTGCTGCCATTGTGCTGACCGCGCGCTGTGTTGCATTACACGTGCACGGAGAACGAAATCAGCAATAAGAAAACAAATAAGTGGTTACTGCAGGTGAAGGAGACGTTGTTACTGCTGTGGTGTGATGTGATGGGGTGTTACCCAGACAACCACCAGGCTCAGCAGAAGGACTCTCTCATGGAGCAGCTGTTAATGAATTGCACCGTGACCTACGCTCCCCAACTCTCTCTCACTCTCTGTGTTACCTGACGTCAGTCATGCCCAGAATGTTTAACTCAAGCACCCAGACTACCACACTAGTACCACGAATCAGACTTCGGATTAACATCGAAAGCCGGATGGCAGTCGAGCTCAAATCTGGGTGAAAGGGACTTCAATTGTCTTTCTTCTTAAAATGTATTTAGACCAATCATGTTGCTGGGGGCGGGGATCTGTTGACGTGTATAACATGGAATGGATCTCTACAGGGAACACCCTGACCGGCTGAATCACAACAAATGTGATATGGCTGACCAAAAATCTAGGTTTCCAGAACAGGACTGATAACAAAAATAATAGCATCGTCTTCCCATTGTCGTATCCCTCCTTGGCCAACACCGAACACAAATTCGGCCAGCACTGGTTAACTAATTCTTTCCTGTATCGGGAGGGGGGGGGGGGTCACAAGCTGAAAGGTCCTGTCACCAACGTCTTTAGACAAAGTGTCTGTAAAGGCTTAAAATCAAACCTGTGTAGTCGACTGGCCACTGTAGCAATACATTTGTTAAAATTGTCAAAATTTTTGTTAAACCTCCATCTTGCAAATTAGTTTCTCTTCAGAAGAACAGATCAAAACCGGAAACGCTGCGTAACCCCACCCCTCGCACTTTCTGGTTACCGGCCCAGGAGCTGTGCAGTCCCTCCTTCCCCCAGACACACACACACACAGAAGGGGTGAGGAGTGGAGGGTGCGGTGGGGATGGGGGTTGGTCATCATGGCAAGGGCCTCTTGGGTACAAGGAGAGGAGGGAAAATGGTTGCAGGGTATTTTACGGCGCGTCGTTGACCCCAATTGACCCCCCTTCTGAGGATCGTCACGTCGGTGATGGATGGCAGCTCCGCTCATGCAAGAGCATGCGGGAAAGAGATTTATCTGATGGTGAATTACAAATATATATGAGAGAGAGAGAGAGAGAGAGAGAGAGAGAGAGAGAGAGAGAGAGAGAGAGAGAGAGAGAGAGAGAGAGAGAGAGAGAGAGAGAGAGAGAGAGAGAGAGAGAGAGAGAGAGAGAGAGAGAGAGAGAGAGAGAGAGAGAGAGAGAGAGAGAGAGAGAGAGAGAGAGAGAGAGAGAGAGCGCAAGAGAGAGAATGCTGCATTAAACAATGATGTGAGGAGGGGAGAAGAGGGGGGTAACAGAGGAGGAAAGATACCAAAGACAGACACAGAGACAGAGACACAGAGAGAGAGAAAGCAACGACGGAGTACAAGTGTATTTGCATACAGTGATTTATCTGATGGTGAATTACAAATGAACTATACACACCGAGAGAGAGAGCATAAAGCTGCATTAAACAATGATGTGAGGAGAGAAGGCGGGGGGGGGGGGGGGGGGGGGGGGGGAGGAAAGGTACCAAAAAGCAGAATGAAGGGATGAGATGAGTTAAAGACATGAAGAGAGCAGCAATCAGTGCTGCACAACGGACTATGGATGAGGCTTGTTCAGCAACATAGCTCTCTTAACCAGCCTTCAGAGAGTGTAGCTACCGTGTTGTGCGCACACACACACACACACACACACACACACACACACACACACACACACACACACACACACACACACACACACACACACACACACACACACACACACACACACACACACACACACACACACACACACACACACACACACACACACACACACACACACACACACACACACACACCATCTCATCCAGACAGCAAGATTAATGAATGAAGTAGAAAAGAACAACGCACCAAAACAACACTGGGTAAGACGATGAGACAGCTTAGCAACAAAGTGAAGCAGAAGCACTCTAACAAAAGGCTAATCATATATCGGGGTTTTGCCAGGGAATATTTGATGATTCAGCCACACAGTATCTGCCGGTAAAGTACCCCGATGCCTTGATGGCTGTGCACTTTCCATTCATCGTATCACAGGTTCTAAAAGTGCGTTAAACAAATGTACGACTCTTGACTTATGAAAATGTACCCTCTCTGTTGAACGTGAATCAAACTGGCATACAATGGCAACTCAAATTTACTTCCATTTTTAGCGTTGATGCGAAACGTTGTTGGGAACATAATACGGCTAATGACGGTTAACCAGAGTAGTCTTCTCATTTCACATAGCACACATGATTATTGTCAACCTGCCACGCCATCGTCCTCCAAAGAGTCTAACATAATCTAGAGAGAAAATGATGAACAGGAGGGAGTCAAGAAGAAGATGGACACGCCTGCACCCAATTAAGAAGCTCCCTGACGGCTTAAATAATTACAGCCGTTTTAATAACTTGATTTAGACCAGCATGAGTACACAAATAAATGCCCTGGACTTTAATTACATGCCAACACACCACTATGGGAGAGATGTGTGCTTGAGACGGCGTGTGTCCATGTTTGTTGGTCCTCTTTTCACTCCTCCCTTTACTTTGCTAACAAAAGGTTATGGCCTTGGATCTCTCTCTCTCCCTCCCTCTCTCTCCCTCTCTCTCTCCCCCTCTCCCTCCATCAGGCTCCGTCTCTGACGCAGTTTACATGAACTGTGCAGCGTGTTATATGGTTATCTGGCCCTTATCTCTCAAATCAAAGTCGAGCGTCCAATGATAAATGACAGAGAAGGGCAGATTTGGAAAGCGCCCATGTTTGTGTCATTCGGGGAGCTCGTTAAGCCCTCCTTAAGTGCCAATCATTTTCTAAGCCAATCAGGACCTGCGTCAAGTAGGGCTGCATCAAACCGCCTGACAGCAAGACCAAAAAGACAAACACAAAACAAATACAATACTTATGTGTCTCTTATTGACTGCGCACAAGCCTAAGCCAGCGGCTATAGGAGAATGGCAGTACACATTATATAATGCATGGGGGAAGAGGTTTCTTTACGAGGGTAATTGCATTAACATGCTCTGCCCTGCAGTACACCTTCCAGTAAATCCGCATGCCGCTAGTGCGGTGATTGCGGTAGACGGTGCATGGGGGCTAATTAGCAACATAATTGACAGTACAGTAAAACACTTAATCTATGGTTTAGCTCCATGACTCTGCCAAAAAAGACTCTTTGCATACGAATGCCGAATAAAGAAGAAAGAAAATGAATTAAGCTATTTAATTTGCAGAATAACAAACGTTTATCTTATCTTAAATGTATATCAAACATAATTGTATATTAAAGTCATGGTTATCAGTTATGATAGTGAATGCTGACTAGTGCCTATACATTCACAAAAGCACCATCCTAACCACCACTGCAGAGTTGAAGCCTAGAGAACCGCAAACACACACCAGTCTTTCCCCCTGCAGTCCACTGACCACCTCAGTGGCTCCGGGAGCCCTTTGGGAAAGACCACTGCAGGGGACAGCTATATGATGGATGATCTAAAGGCACTCTCCCGGCTGTAAGGGAAGACTAATGGAAAAGAGAGCGAGATACATCGAGAGAAAAGGTACGGGGAGGAGAGCGAGAGATGCAGAGAAAGAAAAAGAGGTGAGCAAGCCGATACGTCTCTGTACTGTGTTGTCCTATTGGTCATGTGACCGCTCTCCTCTCCCGCCCATTGAGAAACAGGGAGGAGAAATACAATTAAAAAAGGCAGGGGGATGACTCTGTTGACACTGTGACCTGCTGACGAAGCAGTGTTAGGAGCCACTCCTTACAAGTCGCAAACTCACGCTTTTATATGGAGGGCTCGAGGCCACACACACACACACGCACGCTAAGTGACACTTCTCCCCCAGGTGTGGTCCAGGTCATGTCTCCTCTCTGCTGTTAAGCAGTCATTTGGCACCCATCGCTCTCGTCTCCTCTCGATGGCTCCAAACTCAGCGGATTCTCAAACGATGGCAGCTACCTTGTACGCAAACCTTGACTGTGTGTGTGTGTGTGTGTGTGTGTGTGTGTGTGTGTGTGTGTGTGTGTGTGTGTGTGTGTGTGTGTGTGTGTGTGTGTGTGTGTGTGTGTGTGTGTGTGTGTGTGTGTGTGTGTGTGTGTGGACTGGGAGATGTGAGTGAGAGAGTATGTGCATGTAGATGTGTGTGTGCATGGATATGTGTGGGAGGAGTGAGGGCGTCAGTGTGCCATGTTCTCAAGGCTATAAAGAATAGTTTATGTTCTCGAGAGGTAGTCCAGCCACACTATTATTGGCGAGATCCCACAACGAAAGCCCAAGTACAGCACGGTACAGAATAAGGTGTTAAGCACCACATCCCCCACCTCGCCTGCTGGTACTGGCCTGTACCGCGGCCCGGGTGACTTGGGTACTAATCAGCCGCCAGTGGGGACTTCAAAGGAGCAGATGGCTCCTGACAATAAGAGGGCCAATGCCTGGTGTGAACCGTGGCGTCATTAGGTCTTTTTCTTCTGCTTGGCCTCCCAGATCCCGATCCCAACTCCCCCCCTGCATAAGCCCCTTAGAATGAAAGTCCTGGCTCGGTCACAAAGGGAACCCAGGCTTCTGACTCCCACATGAGCACAGCAGTCCACCTTGGACCCCACCATTCTTCCACTGAAGCCAAGCCAGGGACACCTTGTCAGGCTCCAGACACAATCCATGTAATCTTGGATCCAGCCATTCCTACTATTATTCCGATTTGCGGCGCTACAGTCCATGTGACCCTCAGATTCTTGGATAATTGGCCACATAAGGGATACTAAATCAGAGCTTTGACTCCCATTTAAAGTATACAGTAAACTTAGGAGAAAATATGTTGCTAAGATTAAATTTGCTCTCAGAAAGCCCATGCCGATGCACAGTGATTACGGTTTAATGCTGGCAGCTTCCCTTTCCCTTTAGGGGAGGCCCCAGGCACACTTGGGGTAATCAAATATTTACAAAATTGCTCCCCAAAAAAAGGAGGATACAGAGAATATCACTATTTTTAGTCACTCCTCTGATGGCTTGAGGGAAGCTTCAAAGCTGTAGACCTCGTCAGCCACCCGATGTGCCTGCCAACCATGAACAAGTTAATTTGGTTGGGGGAAAACAGTGTGTGTTCCCCCCCCCCCCAACACAAGCGCATAATTTCTTCGTTAACACAAACAGAGCATGACACTAGCGAACACCGCCTACAGGGAGACAAGTAATTATCCAGATGGGCAAAAACTGGTGTTCACTTCACACCTTCAATCATTGGCTTCTACTTCACCCCATACGGTACATATCTTTCCAGCATATAGACTAGCATGACAGTATTATTTCATTATCGAAATGCGTTATTGGGTAGAATGGGCGGTCAGAGGGGTTTCAGCACTCCCACACTTTGCTCTGCAAAGTGCTTAATGTGCAGCGGTGCGGTCAAGGAACCCAGAACCGTCACTAAATGGACATCTTTGTGCTGATTCCAATGCTAGCCTAAGGCATCTGGGGCTTGCATTGACAGAGAAAAGACACCACAAATCTGCTGCTGTCAAGCTCTTCCAGTAACACCTTCTTGGCGTGTGGATGAATAGCTGAATGCAAAGAAATCCACAAAAACTCATTTACTGGGACGGATTGGCTGCCTGGCTATTGACTCGTAACCTGGCATGATCAATCAACCACAAACATGTTTGCCTCATTCAAAACCTTTTTTATTGTGCCTCTTAGTATTTCCGTCACCTTTGGGTGGGACCTGTAGTTTCTGTAAAGTCAGGATAAGTTCTTATCTGCTTCTTTTCCCTCTCGGTTATTTTCTCCACTTCTCTCGCATCTTTTCCCCCTGCAAATCCTCCCATTATGCCTGGTCGTTTACCACGCCATGTGACTCCACCAATCAAAGTGCTCCAAAATGGCTTAGTGATGGAATGCCTTTAAAAAAGGCACAACTATAGGGAAGTTATCCAATCTCTTCCACCCTGGGTCTTTTCCTCCCTCTCTGACTCTCTCGCTCTTGCTCTAGATTTCTACTTTCCCCATTGGTGCCAGCAGTTATTGATAGACAATCCCGCTCAGTCAATCTTAGAAATGCCTTCATTCGTTTTCTCTGTACCTCATATTCTCTGACCACTCCCTCTCCATGATCGAGACAACTACCATGGCTTAGATAACGATTGTGAGAAAAAGGTTATTTGGGTTTACAGGGAGCACAAAGGAATGCATTATACAGAGAGCTTCAAAGGCTAATAGGGCAATTTCAAACATAATCTTTGTCATGCATGGAAGGAAATCGCATGGAAAGCAAAAGGCAGGATCAACATGTTCCCGGGACAAACAAGAACCATTCTGCAATTAAAGCTAGCTTTAACACGATGTCCTCAAGTGGCAATGTACTCACGTTGTATTGATTACAAGTACTTTTTAAATCTACTAAAGCAAAAAAACAAGTAGTCATTTTAATCTTTGAAGATTAAAGGGGCCGGTATTTAGGTTAACGAAGCCTTTAAATCGCATTCTAACAAGCAGGCCGAGATAGCCATTTAACAAAATGGAGGTCCCTGTGTGATGTTGTATTTTTTTAAGTCACGAGTTCTGTTCATGCAGTTGCAGTGGCCCCCCTAATGGAAAACTGCACACACCACAAATTCAAACCCATTCCAAACCCTTTCAACCAATTGCCTTGTGCATTCCAATGTAGTATGCCATCAACAGAATACCCTTTTTTCCATATCAGTGTAAAACGTGTGTGTGTGTGTGTGTGTGTGTGTGTGTGTGTGTGTGTGTGTGTGTGTGTGTGTGTGTGTGTGTGTGTGTGTGTGTGTGTGTGTGTGTGTGTGTGTGTGTGTGTGTGTGTGTGTGTGTGTGTGTGTGTGTGTGTGTGTGTGTGTGTGTGTGTGTGTGTAATAATATAGCGAATGCCCCAGCATTCGATGTAGCGGCTGATGGTGAAGCTGTGAGTACTGGCTGCTTCTGGGCCGATGGTATGACAACATGATGTTTAATTAGAGGCCTCTTTTGTGTACGAGTGCATGGAACGACACTGTGGGTATGTAGGGTTTGCCAGATCCTGCTTACACCTGCAACCTTTCAGCTTTGCGCCCTCCCTCCGTCTCACCCGCCAGACACACAGAGAGCGGGAATCTGGTGGCCGTGCCCTTGTTTTCAGTCAGTGCCAAACACTTGGGGGCAAATTCACCAGCGCGATGTCTTCCACTGTGCAACTCTATATACACAAGAGATGACGCCACACACACACACACACACACACACACACACACACACACACACACACACACACACACACACACACACACACACACACACACACACACACACACACACACACACACACACACACACACACACACACACACACACAGGGAAATGGTGGTGGGGGTGGATACAGCTTGTGAGATGGAGACAGCTTGTTGGCTGTACTAAGTATCCATGTGCATGGAGCACATTTGAAATATGGCTGCTGCCCTTTGTTACAAGGATAAGCTAGTGTGGAAATGGGCATTTCATTTTTCTTCACTTTGCATGTCTCTTTAGTTTTATAATCGGTCTATCATACAATTCATTTCCCGTCCAAAATTTGCATTCTGTTGTTTTGCTTTGTATAGACTACACTTTTCAATGAATGAACAGTGATGGGGAGTTTGATCTTATTTAGACTACAGTGTGCATGGAAATATACTTTAATTGACAAAATAAAACTGGTTATTCCTTTTCATTCCATCTGCAAGTTAGGAAGCTCTATCACAATGATGTGTGTGTGTGCAGACTTAAGGTCTATGGTAAATACACCACCATTGGTGCTCAAATGGCACTGCTGGCTTGCAGGCAAAATAAGTGTATAGTATTCAACAGTACATAACTGAAGCTTTTTCACATGCTCCCGGTCACACAGTTGGTGGTTCTATCCTCTTACACACACACGCACACGTACACACGCACAACAGCTGTGATTTCCCAATCTGGAATCAGGAAGAGTGAGCCCCATAATGGGCCTCATTGGGCAAGCAGTTGAACAACAGAATGAATGATACTAGGAGAATGTTTGGCAGTGATATCAGTAATGCAATACAGGCAGCGGCTGTTGGTTCAGCCAGTCAGAGAGAGTACTACCGTGTCCCTCATCCAGACGGTTAAGAGATGCTGATTTAGAGTCTCCACAGAATTGTATGGTTTTACACACGCAGTAGGGCAAAACTTCTCAATTGACAAATGCCTGCTGACAAAACGAGTCAAAAGGTTTCTCTCCGATGGCTCACATTATACTTTATACACTGGTTAGCCCGTGTTGTATAAAATGGAAACCCGCTTAAAGCTGACTTTACTGGTGGAGCAGTGGCTGGGGGGACTGCTTTCACACAAACGTAAGTATGTGTGTGCGCGCTACTGTTAGCTGAGACTAGTCTCACTGCTGCTCTGTGCTTTACTCCCAGAGCTGTGTGGATGTGTATAATATCTATGAGTATGTGTGTTGATGTGTATTTTGACCCCCCTTTTCCCCTCTGCGGCGTCTGCACCACAGGCCAAGGTCAGATAACATTTAAAAGCCCCAGGACTGAACAGAACACACACACACACACACACACACACACACACACACACACACACACACACACACACACACACACACACACACACACACACACACACACACACACACACACACACACACACACACACACACACACACTTTATGAAAACTTGTTTTTAAATGTATAGTGTATGCCGAAACATGTAGTGTAAAGTCAATGGGCGGGATAGAGTATTCATTTTATGGCGAACAGTAACGGCTTTAGCCATGTGTTGTTGCAGAGCACCACATGCTAAAATACACTGTTCTCAGGGCTTCTGTGGCATTCATGCTAAGACCCTTAGCAATAGTTCCCCGCCGTGCGGCGCCTCCCTCTGTCTCCTTCATGGGTGGCGCAAGGGTCACGGAGAACAATGGTCAGTGTGCCGCTTACAGGGGCATGAGAAAAACAAAGAAAACAGCAGAAAACAACAACAACAACAACAGTCCTGTACAAAACTCCAGCACAACCTCCACCCACACAGACACACACAATGTGTGTACAATCCTTGCTTCCCCAAAGAAAACCCAAAAGGCAAAATATACTTGGGGCGGCCAGATGAACAGTGATACCGCAAGGCTGAGTAAATGGGTGAGCGAGGGAGGGCTATTTAGTGTGTAACGAAGGAGAGAGTGAGACATCAGCTGGGCTGTCTTTGTCGCAGAATGTCTGCTACGGAGCTGACACATGGCCGAGCCAATGACTCACCCTTTCAGTCAACATATTTCTTCTCACACACACACACACTTTCTTCCCAGGATAAAGGTCTGCTAATTACTTCCTGCACGTACACAACGGACATAGGAAGTGGGCGCTCCACCTCCCAATGCTGATTGGCCCAATTAGGGTTGCAACTGTTTCGCTTTTTGGGGCTTCTTTTGGAGTGCTTGCAGCTGAGATGAGAGATGAGAGCTATAGGGCCCTGAGGAAGAGAGTAAGCAATGGCTGTGAATAGGCCTGCGTGAAATGTATTTCATGGCTCAACGTCATAAAAGAAAGAATACATAAATTAAAGTAGGATTTGGCAGTGAAAATACTGGGGGTGGGATCACTCACAGACACAGACAGACACACACACACACACACACACACACACACACACACACACACGGCGGGGGCGAATGTACAAAGCTATCGCTGCTTACAAACACCGATGTGAGTTCTCCAATTACAACGTGGTTTAAACTGAACAGGAGCCCAATGTCATTCGTCGAAATAGACGGACATTAATCACGCCATTATGCAATCCTCCGCTGGTGTTGGATAATAAGGACTAATGGATCTGAAGGTGGGTAAGAGGGACTGGAAGTGGGGGAGCTCAAGCTCATTATATATTCAACACAACATCTGCCAAAAACACAGAGGTCTGCCCACCCCCAGATCAAATGAACATAGGTCACGCCAGAGAATGTGATTAGAAATCCATTTTGGGGGGAAAACAATGTTTTTTTGTGTTTAGCCCCACTGGTCCCTTCTGATAAACGCAGCCTCTGGCTATCCTGGGGCATCTGTGGTTTTTCAGAGTAGGAGAAATGGGTGGGGACCACAAATGATTGTGAAACCGGCCTTCATAGAGAGAGAGAGGGCTGGGAAGAATTTGTATCTTTTCTTTTTTTCTCCCAACTGAAAACAATGGATGTTCAGCATTCCCTACTTTCACATTGCTGGCATTTCACCAGGAACTTGGCCACACCATCAACAAGACACTGTCACGAGTCTCACAATCTGGAGCTAGATAACAACAGCAATAAAAGCCCTCTTGTGCCCAATTGGTGGATGACGGCCAAAGAAGATGTGCTCATTGGTCAGAAAAGGACCATGT
This sequence comes from Lota lota, assembly GCA_026745465.1. Taxonomy (NCBI): domain Eukaryota; kingdom Metazoa; phylum Chordata; class Actinopteri; order Gadiformes; family Lotidae; genus Lota; species Lota lota. The sequence goes on from JACYXH010000242.1 coordinate 1,503,430, forward strand.
GGCGCAGGAAACCAGCGCTATCCGTGTTGTTGTCATCGTATACATGTCAAAAACATGTGCCATCCTCAAGCCCAAAGCCGCACTCTACACAACTGCAGTCTGTGACTGAATCATCATTGCACTGGAAACCAGGGGGTGACCCAGAGAAAGTTGTGTGCATTCTCAATTGGCAGGCAGAGCAATGGCAGGTCTGGAACCAAAGCGAAGCAGAGGAGAGGTGGTGTGTTGTAGTAGTAGTTGGCAGCCTGGTGGCCGACAGTTGCTGAGTAACCCTCCAAGACTTGGTAGCCCTCAGTGGGGCTGTGTGATGAGTGGAGGAGGAGGAGGATATATAAAGCCTCTGCAGGGTGAGGCTGGAGAGGTGTTTGGTTGGGGACATGGCAGCAGTCACCGCTCTCCGGCTACGACTGCCGTGCCGGTCGGCTTTCGAAGGGTGACACGAGTGACCTGGCCAACCCTGCAACACGATCCCACCCAGCTCAACCGACCCACCCAACCCCCCCTCTGGGAGGTGCAGCTAGGGAGCGTGGTGGATGTGGGGGGTCCCTCCGGACGCTGCATCTGCGCCCGCACAGGCCTGTGCTCGCTGGATGCATTTGCAAGATAGTGTTCGTGTCATTGTGGCGTTTTTGTTGGCGTTTGACTGTTGCCAAGCAGAAAACAGGACCAGCAAGCGAAAGACAAAGCATTAAGTGAAATTGACAAGGGCAGGCATGGCATGAAACGGCCTGTGGGCCCCGAGACCAAGGAAATGCTAATATTATGGGATACAATAACGAAAACCCAGCGGAGGACAACAATCTCACTTTTCATCTTGGCTTCTGTTTGTTTCTGAAAACCTTTACGCTGCAGTTCACGACACAAACAGCAAAAAAAACACGAAAAAAAAAAACACACACACATTCGAAGAGGGAGTGTGGGGGAGGGGGCTGGGTACACAGCTGTTCCTTTTCTAAATTTGTCTGAGAAATCTGTGTGTGTGTGTGTGTGTGTGTGTGTGTGTGTGTGTGTGTGTGTGTGTGTGTGTGTGTGTGTGTGTGTGTGTGTGTGTGTGTGTGTGTGTGTGTGTGTGTGTGTGTGTGTGTGTGTGTGTGTGTGTGTGTGTGTGTCCAAGTACAGACATAACCCTTGATGAGGCCTCATCTCATTGGGTGTTTATACCTATAAAAGTCCCGTACATCGTGTGTCAACTAAGTACAGAAGCGGGGGCTAAAATCGGATGTCCTTGGTTATTCGAGAGCATCCATCGAACATCAATAATTCACAGGAACAAACTAAGACGCGCGCTGGGAGGTTTCCTCCCGATTCAAACACAACATCTGCTATTTAAAACTCAAGCCGACCGTTAAAACGAAACTGACAACATCAATTACTTGACCTTATCCAGAAGGGTAAGCAGAAGAATTAAGGGGTTGGCCCACTCCATGCTATGGAGCACATAGCCAAATCGTGATGACGAAAAACAGAACAAAAGTGCAAAAAGAACCGATAGATAGATTGCTGTCAGCAAGTAGCAGGATGAAGGACAACTCTTGACAGCACAGGTTTTATGTCTAATGCCTGTGCCTGAAGTGCGCGGTGGGGCGGAGAGGAATGCAACGTCTGGTTCCTACACATAGCCTGAAGCAGCAGCTCCTTAGCATCCCTAGCTTGTAAATCAGAGTGGGTGTCAGCAGACCAGCCTGACAACCCCCTATTCCCACTACCTATACCCAGCAGATTGATTCGATGTTTAGCTTCAGGGCGATTGTGTTGGCCCGATCACATGGGACGATGAGGTTGATGATGTCATCGATGACATCAGACTGCTACGAATGTCCTTTGTTTTCTTCAACACCAAAAAAAATAAAAATAATCCTGCTGCCCTGGCAACAGACCAGGGCCCATTCACAACATACTCCTGCCATTGATTGCCAGGTAGAAGAGAAGCAATGCAGGCAGGCGCGCATCGGGGAACATTTGAAATCACCATTCCGCAAACGCCGTTTAAAAAGTGATGTTTCAACAAAAGCGCAGGCGAGGTGTGTGCGCGCGTGCGTGTGATTAAGACATAAGTCTTCCACACCTCTCGTGTGAACTGTGGCTTAACTGGGACATAAGGGAAGAAAAGGCATTTTAATGAAAATACAGACTCAAACAAGACAAAGTGGTCTGTCAGAGCAGGTGGGCAACAGACAACCCTCACCATAGTAACGGTATGCAGTCACGGGGGGGGGGGGGGGGGGGAGAGAAGGAGAGAGAGAGAGAGAGAGAGAGAGAGAGAGAGAGAGAGAGAGAGAGAGAGAGAGAGAGAGAGAGAGAGAGAGAGAGAGAGAGAGAGAGAGAGAGAGAGAGAGAGAGAGAGAGAGAGAGAGAGAGAGAGAGAGAGCAAGGACAAGTGTATTTGCATACAGTGGTGAATCTGGGGCCTCCAGCTGTATGCGAAGACGGTATACTCTCCCTGGAGTGCAACTATTAAAACACAGAAACCTTGGAAACAGCTGGAACAGAAGACACTGTCAGACGAGGAGAGAAGAACATATAGGCAGAGGAAAGATCTAGGGGGTTATGGGCCAGTTCTGCCTAAAGACAGTAATGGAATACACATTTACACTATTAATGTATGGAGGCATTACGTTAAGAAGGCAGGGGAGGGAAAACATGTTAGGATATGATACGGTTGAAATGTTAAACGTGCCAGCACATATATGGCAACGCCTTCATGTTGAATAAAAGATACAGTTATTAGAATCGTTTTGCATACTACGTCCAATAGGTAAATACGTGAATGGGGAAGACATCCGTTTTCAGGACATGTTGTCTTGAATGGGTTTCCCTGTGGGTTTAAATCCAACTGCCACCATCCCCTTAATGATGTCATGTGGGTAGGCTAGAGGAGGGGGGGGGGGGGGGGGGGCACAAAGGGAGCCCTGCATTCCCCGTACGCATGCATACACACGGACAAATAGCCCAGTATTAAAAAAACAACAACACATCTCTCACTTTGGTGTAGAATCCTATTGTCTTACCAAGCGAGGTTCTCCTTCCCTGCACGATTTAGGGTACACTGAGTTGTGGTTTACATTAATGGGGTTTTAGGGGGGGGAAGACTTTCCCTTTTTCATTTGTGGGGGGGGGGGGGGGGGGGGGCATCCCCTGAGGTACGACTGTCCCAGTACTGTTCTGGAAAATGAAAATAGACGGAGGAGTAAAACGACGCCTGCAGTGTGAAAGAGGGATCCGTCAACAAGCGATGCATTAAAAACATTTAAGGGAAAAAGGGAGAGGAGAACAGCCCAACCGACACAAAAACGCCTTTCCACATTTCCGACGTGCCACTCCGATGCCTGGAACCGGAATCAAGCAGTCTGCCATGGAGAATGGCAAGAGATAAAACTGCTGTCAAAACAACCCAATGTGAACAAAAACAAATAAAAGAATAATCTTTATCCCTGACCAGAGACAGTTCCTCGCGAGTTCCCATGAAGCCCAATCAGGGACTGAATATTCCCCTTTTATCCTCAATCTGACATGTCAGGACATGTCAGTGTTTTTACACGCACAACACTCATCACTAAAACCAAACAGATTATCCCCCGGCGAGAGCGCCTCCTGAAAATAGCCAACAAGGTCAGCAAGACCGAAGGGGGGGGGGGGGGGGGGGGGGGGGGGGGGTCATAATCAGTGTTGACTTGACAGAGAGCCACGTGGGCGAAAGTGTCACAACCGCAGCCCTCGGTTGCCAGGGTGACGCATCAACCTTCACGCAGCTCTCCAAGGTGAGTGTTTAGTGTAAAAGCCAATATTTTGGTGTGTGCGCCTTTTATTTGTTTCGGCAGGGTTCAATAAAGAACAATACTCCCCGGGACGTAGCTGTGGATCAATACGCTGGGTCCAAGGGGTGGGGCAGGAAAACAAGCTTGGAGAGTGTGTTCAATAGGAGGTGCATCTAAGGCTGTGTGATGTTGTGCGGAAGGGCCTGTGTCAGCATTCTAACCTAATGCTGTGTAGTCTTGCATTTCACTTGTTTCTGCTGTTGTACTGCACTGATCTGAGATCCCGATCATACGCGCCTTCCCGATATGTTCATTATGCGGAGAGACACACAGGCACACAATCATCTACACACACTTCAATGCACTAGAGTCCATCTGTGCATTAAAACACTGTAGAAGTTAGGATCTGAAGTAGCCCTGTTCTTCACTCCTGGCTAGCTTGCCAAATGAAGAAGTTAAGATCAAATCCAAGGGCAGATCCAAAACAAATCCGTTGTTTCCAAAAGGACAGCAGAGTCAATACGTCACGTTCTACACTTTATTCGTGGGCTCACGCAGGATACCCAAAACAACCACCAGAGTCCTTCCGTGGTCACCAATTTTCTCTCCTTCCTTGTCTTAATCCTGTGTGCTCTCTCATTATTGTCCTCCCATTATTGTCCCATTAAAGTTGTCCATTCATCGCAAAGCACAGTATCTTAACGCACATGACAAGGGCGGGGCTCTCAGTTACCTCCAATCATTACCTGTTATCAAACAAAAAGGTGTAACCCACAGATTCCTATTGGGTTACCGTTATTCAAATCAAGCCAATCACAAACCACCTACACCCTCTCTAGGCTAAACATCTAGGTGATACCTGGGAAAGATGGGCCCCCGACCGGTCTGAGGGGGATCTGTCGTTGGGCTGTGAGACAAGGGAAGGGCCATTTGGGGTTGGAGACAGACGTCTGGCAGGGAGGAGGATGAGAACAGGATGAAGGTGAATATACATCAATTGTTTGATCAACTCCTCAAGTGTAGTGGAGGGATAGAGACCGGTGTCTGGCATGGAGGGGGATTTAATAATAGGATGAAAGTGGATATACACAAATTGTTCGATCATCTCCTCAAGAGTAGGGGAGAGATAGAGACTGATGTTTGGCAGGGTTGATTTTAAGATTAATATTAAGATATTCATTTTAAGATTAATAAGAGAATGAAGGTAAATACACATAAATCAACTAAAAGTGGAGGTCAGAGACAGGGATCTGTTGTAAGACAAAAGAAGGGCCATTTGATGCTAATAACAACCCTTCAGTTGCTCCATTGATCACTTGCTTTAAGAACAAAACGGGGTTAGAGACAGACGTCTGGCAGGGAGGAGGATGCGAACAGGATGAAGGTGAATAGACAATTTGTTTGATCAACCAAAACTGGGGGTCAGAAAAGGGGATCTGGCTGGGAGGGGCGTGAGGGCAGGGAAAAGGTGTAGGCAAAACATACAGATGCACTTTGTCACACACACACACACACACACACACACACACACACACACACACACACACACACACACACACACACACACACACACACACACACACACACACACACACACACACACACACACACACACACACACACACACACACACACACACACATTCCAGCCCTTCTGTGAATCCGCTTTATGTTAAGATTTGGGCCCCCAGCCAATGAAATCCTCTGAACTCAACTGGTCAACCACATTTATAATAGGCATTTAATTATCTCTGCTAACTGAGATCAATAACATTAGCGGTTGCGAATATTTTGTACTACTGGAACTCTCGGACCCTCCACGTCGCACACCAAATCAGTCAAGATCTAGTAGATCCATAGCTAAATAGGACAGGGAAACCCATACGCCTTTCTAAATAAAAAGAGAATCTATCAAAATCTAGCACTACCGTTTTATTTTCGGCTCACACACTCATTCGAGTTCTTTGCTTGACATTATGAATGAAAACCCAGAACGTGTCTTACCCAGGTAGAGCGAGGCGTTCTCCTTCTTCACGTTGTCGTCCAGGTAGGTGGGCCCCAGGGTGTAGATGGGCGTGGAGCCCATGCCGACCAGGATCTGGGCGCAGACGAACAGCGCCACGTACAGGTTGTGCTCGTTGCCCTCCTGGTCGCGCGGGCACGACCCCGCGTCCCCGGCGTCGCGCCCGCTGGCGTTGGCGCTGAGGCAGAGGCCCTCGTGGCCCGCCGACGAGTTCACCTCCTGGATCTGGTACGGCGGCGAGATGAAGTGGGGCAGCGAGAACAGGGCCGCGCCCAAGGCGATCAGCACGCCCCCCACCGCCAGCCAGCGGGGCCTCTGGCCCCGGCCCCCGAAGTAGGAGATGAAGACCACCACCAGCAGGCTGCCGATGTCGAAGCAGCTGACCAGCAGGCCCGACTCGGAGCTGCGGAGGCTGTAGCGCTTCTCGATGGTGGTGATGACGCTGCTCAGGTAGCCCGACACCATCAGCGACTGGATGAAGGTCAGGTAGCACATGCAGAACAGGAAGCAGCGGGAGTCACGCAGGATGGCGCGCACGCACTTCCTGACTGGCACGCCCACCAGCCGCGTGAGGGAGAAGCCCGGCTTCTTATCGCCGCCGCCGCCCTGATGACCCTCCGCGTGCAGGGAGCTGCTCAGCCCCACCGTGCTGGAGAACGAGGCGGGGAAGTCGGTGGTGTGGGACGAGGGGGACCCCGCCTGACTGGAGTCGGGGGTTTTGGGCTGGAGCTCGCTGGTCTCGTCCACCTCGCCTACCAAGGCGTTGGTGGTGACCAGAAGGCACTTCTCCATGGCCCTATCCTCCTCCTCTTCGCGGTCCTGCTGGCAGGGCCCGTTGAGGATGGGAAGGCTCTTGGACTTGAAGCAGGTCCCGGAGGACTCCATGTACTGGTCCTGGAGGTCACACTCCCCCAGGGACTCTGACAGGTCGCTCCCCGTGTCGTTGTTGTCGTCCGAGGAAGGCATTGTGAAAAGCCGGGGAAATTACTTTGTGTGGCTCCTGGCTAGAGTTGGACTGGAGAAGTTTCCCTGACTGCAGTCACATGAGAAGCTTAAAGAGCTAATGCAGGGTTCTGCGCCGGAGCCGCTGCCCTGACAGAACGACTGCAGGGAACAAAGCATCTCTACCTATGGCCATGGTTTACAAACCTTGCCGTTCCAACAATTGTACGGGTGTAACTGCTAAAAAAACAAAACATCCCACCCAAACACATTCCGGGTTAGGTTCTCCTCAGAAGTCACAAAGCAGTTGTGGTACCACACTGGTCACGATACAACACTAACCACCAATTATGTTATCTATGAAGTGGTTTGTTTACATGACATAAAAATGACAAAAGGAACTCGAATCAGATCTGAGGGCTAGATGACGACAAGTCTTTGTAGCGTATTTCCTATGGCCAATCCCATTTACGTTTATTTGATGTCGATTTTACGGCTCTTTGTTGGATGTCAACAGTACCTAAGTCTTCGTATCGTTTTGTCTTCTTTTATCCGGATCGCTAGCAGCATTCTAAGACGGAGAAGATAAATACATTTTAAAAAGCATTCAAGTAAATATTTATTATAAACGTTCCTCAATGAAAACCCCAATAGATGTCGATAGGACAACACCTCTAGGTCATTAAAAACCAGAACCTTTTCGATGCAATGTCTTGTCAGGTAGTAGACAACCAGGTGTCGAGCAATAACACACAGTACAGTTTTTCTTCACAAACAATGGCATTTGTGTCCAAACTGAACAGCAATTCAAATCCAGCCTCTTTTAGTCAACGGAGACAGAACAATGAAAAGCACCACGCTCGCGCTCTCCCTCACTCTGTCTCTCTCCGTCACTTATTACTTTTGGAAAATAACATGGAACGAGACACGAGACAGTCGAGACTATCGCTTTAGCTAATTAAGAACGTTAACTTACACGTTTGGCTTACCGCGCAACAAAATAATTCCACATAACGTATAGGGTAGGTAGGCTATGATGTAGGATGTAATATACTCACGGAGGACAAGGGGAGGTAGCGTGTTGTAGCCTGGAACGCAGCCACTCAGTGAATGAACTAGAGAATTGCGGATCGCTGCTGGTAGTGCGGGATTTCAAGAGTGGGCGACTTAGTTCACACCAGCTTCTGGGAGTTGTAGTTCTATGGAAGTGTCTGACGTGTGCAAGACGTAGCTTCACCTCGCGTGGTGATGAGAGATGCGATGTTCTTTCAGTGTGCTTTTTTTCTGAAACAAGATTACCGTTACACGTATAGCCCAGATGTGACGCCTGGGAAAGAATGGTCTATCAGTATGATTGTTTTACGAGAACATTGCTTTAAGGACTTCAAATACCAAAATGCTGGTCAGACCATATGGCAACTCGTTGCTCGAGCTGCCGTGCCCTGTCTGTGGACAGCTGGGCCCCGTGTTGACCCCGCGTGATTGACTGCGCATTTCAAAGACTTTCTCTGACAAAAAGCTGTATTCATTTGAGTCTGCAAGAGAGAGGCTTTCATACGAGGAATGAATCATGCCCCGTGATAAAGCTCAACATTGTGTAAATAGACAAATAAATATTTTTATGCCTATATTAAAAGAAAAGAAAAGAAAAGAAAATGAATTAATTAAAAGACCCACTTGTAGAATGGTGTTGCAGATACATTTATTTTCTTAATTTACTTGGCAAGCCTTTGACACAAAACATGATAGGAAATTGAACATGAAATACATGAAATTGAACCAGAGAGAGAGAGAGAGAGAGAGAGAGAGAGAGAGAGAGAGAGAGAGAGAGAGAGAGAGAGAGAGAGAGAGAGAGAGAGAGAGAGAGAGAGAGAGTTGTCAATTGATTCCGAGTGGACGTCAAGGGGATGGATGACTTATCCCAAGGTCATTAATTAATTTTCTGGATTAGGTAGGATGGGTGATCAATCCCACTCCATCTCCGCCAGCTCATTCATATGCTCCCCAGTCCACTGCTGGGGGAATAGGAACGCCCTAGCATCTTCTCTGGCTGCATTTCAATACGATATGGACAATGTTACACATTATAATGGCCCCAGTAAGAAATGTATTTAAAGGGGTGCACCATTTCACCTTCTCTCCCTCTCTCTTTTTCTCTCTATCTCTCTCTCTCTCTCTCTCTTTCTCTGCTATACTGACCACACACACACACACACACACACATACACATTAACCCTGGAGAGAGCGAGAGAGAGACAGACACAGAAAGAAAGCGATAGAGAGAGCAATAGAAAGACAGAGAGAGAGACTCATCCGACAGAAAGACTATCTCTCATCCATCAAATCCTATGGATCAATACGAGCCATCATGGGCTATCATATGGGCTTCAGTCATCGCTGTGACTGAAGGGTTTCCATCTCTGTCTCTGGACCTCCACACACACCATCAATAGCTGCAGTGTTTACAAAATAGCTTTTTTTTAAAAGAGGGGCCGACGACACAGACTGATCTTAGAACATACATCGTCTTTTATTACCCCGACTGTGGGTATGAAGGTATGTGCTACTGCTGTAGCCTGGACCTGATTCCTAGTGTCCTCGCTGAATGGACCAGCTTCAGTCAGAAGCGCAGGTGGTGGTTATGTGGTCTTTGGCCATGTGATTCAGGGGGGCAGGGGTTATGGAGACATCATTAGGAACAGGTGAAGCGCTCCATAAAGTTTGATACATAATTAGCTTTCTCATCATGGGAGGTTCCACGGAAAACAGGGTCTAGTCCATTTTCTGGAACCCCTCCCCCCCCAGAATTCCAATGAATGCCAAACGCAACGAGGACCTGGAAACAAGCCAGCGTATCATCTCTAATAACAACAAGCCGGTTGTTGTGAGAGGAACGCAAACAGAGAACTTCCCGTGAGAACAAGTGAACTGGAACAATAGGCTGCTGTGCTAGAATGTTGGTTTTACGTCCTCAGAATAGGGGGGATGTGGTGCACAGCCCCGCTGAGACCCATGCGAAATTCTTCACAAGCTTTGCTAGCCTAGCTGACCCCCTACGCTTAGGACATAGACCTGTTCGTCTTCACGGCAGGGACATGTCCATGGGGGTCCTGGGATAGCACATTCCCCCTTCATACAATTGTATTGGGAGACTTGGTTGGCACCCATACTAAATCTGGCATTTAAATAAAATAAGTACATTTTGCAGAGTATACCTTATCTTGGATAGGCCACCGCTGCACAGGATATTCATACAAATATGTCAGAATCTGCTCATTAATTCACCTTTGTGGCCTTCAGTAGGAATAAAACGCAAGGGGTGGAGTTTATGCACCACATTGATAAAAAATAAAATGGCTTCTGTGTTATTTTCTGTGTTCATTGATTGGCTGTGCTGTCCTCCACAAGGACAGGTTAGTATAATTATTGCAACAGGAGTATTACGTAAAACCGTTTGACTGTGGATCTTTTATTGCAGTACTAAAATGTTTGAGGCCTAGTCAGGAGCTGTCAGAAATCAAGCCTTTTGTAAAACGTCAAAATTGCTTCGTCAATATCCCTTCCATGGAGTCATTGATTGCAGTTTCACAAAATGAGCTAATTGTAAATTAAAAAGCACATCTTTTTTAACATTCAGGAACTCAGATAATAGTCCGACTATAATAATAATGAAAGATAATGATGGTGATGATAATAATGGTGATGATGCAGATTATGCCGAGGACAGACGAAAATGATGATGATGATGATGATGATTATTATTATTATTATTATTATTATTATTATTATTATTATAATTTCATTAATGAAATATATAACATCTATTACATAACGTCATCTGAAGAGAACAAACGATTGCGAGGATGACTTGCCAGACTCTCTGCCAAAGCGAATATAACACTACCCTCTAGTGGACAATTTAACTCGATTTTGTCCAGGCGTTCACAGTTAGCTGCCATCTCTCATGTTTACCGACAGATGGTAGTCGTGTCACAGCATAATGGTATTCCGTTTCTAGGGCGAATCAATATCACTGAAATAATAATTCATTTGTTCATTGATAGTTCAATTTTGATCAAATGTTAACGTACATATTATGCTAATAAACTTACCAACAGTCAGTTGTGGGGGGCTATATTCAGAACAACTGTACCATTTAAGGCAAATAAAGAATCGGTTATGCTCTTATGCTAATTTCCCATTGTTTCAGCTGTATTTTATTGCATTTCTCTGTTCACTGATATGATTCAAAAGAGGTGGATCTCTGTTCACTGATATGATTCAAAATAAGTGGATTATAACAGATTCTTACAGTGTAAGACCAAGTGTAATTGGTCTTGGGTCAGTGAGATCATCTGAGGTCTGCCTGTGAGCAACCGTTGATGACACCTTCATCATCATCATCATCATCATCATCATCATCATCATCACCACCTTCATCATCGTCCTCCTCTGCTTGGAGGAGGAAGGCCGTTCCTCACCGTGGCCTTGAGCCACCCCCTGCCCCTCCCCCTGCCCGCTCACCTCACTCTTCCTGTCAACCAGCACAACTTTATTGACTTTATTACAGGAATCGCTAATGAAACACCGTCTGGTTCACCCTGCTCACCTCGTCTGTGTTCATGAACATAAACAAACATTTCACGTCCACACACAGACAACCCCCCAACCCCAGCATACACACAAACACACACATGCACATGCACACACACACTCACAAGCACAATCACTCACACACACACACACCACACACACACACAGACACGCTCACACAAACCACACACACACATACCTTTTCTTAACCTTGGCGGCTGTGTTCATAGTCTGTGTGTGCGTGTTCCATACGGGAATAAGATATTTGGAGAGATATTGAAGTGTCTGCATCTCTAACAGGAAGTGAACACATATAATATAATCCCCTCCCCCCCTTTCCCCTACTGCTATCCGTCTGGTATGTGGTGTATGTAGCAACACTTGATGGTCCCTCGGTCCACCACTGCTTTTACCTTGGTCCTGCTCACACACACACACATACACACACACAACAGAGTCCTTTTCCGCTGAAACCGCTTCATTAGCTAATGCCTTTACAGCAGCACTCAGACATATAGAAGAAGGACGCCATGCTTGAACTACAAACTACAGCTCCCATTGTGCACGCTTTTTTTTTTATCACATTCTGTTTAGAGGGAAGAAGAACACACTTTCTTTCTCCCCGTTGGGCTCTCTTTGTTCTCCCATTGTTTTGGATGTGTGTGCGTGTGTGTGTGTGTGTGTGTGTGATGGGGGTGGGAGGACACATTATGCATAACCGTTGTAAAAAACTGCTCTCCAAATTAGCTGCCACAATCCGAAGGTGGTGGGGCCAGGTTCTAGAGACACAGATGCATGGGAACCAAGGACAGCCAGGTTTGGACAGAAGGAGGGGTGATGCAGTACCAAACCATGGATACCCCCTTGCTGTGCATGGCAATCCAAGCAGCTTGCTACCCATGCTTATGCTAAAATCTCTTCCCACCCCCACACCCACCTCTTCGTTCAAAAGCCTGGCAGGTAGGCTAGGGCACCCAATCAGTGGACTCACTTTGCCCCCTGCACATGACAAAAGAAGGCCCCCCTTATAAATAATGGGGGAACTTTGACAAATATGTGTTCTTGTAGAGAAAAGAGCACAGTGACTCCCCACCTGTGGAGGGCTGATCTTTAACACTGATGACCCACATGGCTTTGATTAGCCAAAGCGGTCACAGCTATAAGCTCATAGTAGAAAATGATTCACCTCCTGCTTAGGTCGTTATGGTCCGTCAGTAGCATTGAGCGTAAGGGTTGTGTTTATGTGTTTGAGTTTTGTTATGGTGAATGCCCTATTCAAATGTCCGTGTTAGAAAATTGGTGGGCTCTTTGGTTATAATTTGTGTGAATGTTTTATACTACTTGTATTGTCATTCCACCACACAACACCGTATTAGTGACATAGTTTGATTTAAAAAACAATAACAGCATGATTAACCTTCTTTTATTCAACACAAAACTAATTAAAACATGGACAATGCCACAACAGATCTCTAACAGGTAATCTGTGTACTTAAATTAATTAAATGATTGAACTATTTAAGAGGAGACGATTGCAAACAAGTAACCAGTGATATGTTGCATGGTTTTCTATCAGCTTCTGTATAAGAGAGAGACACTCCAGGAATGACTTATCTCAAGCATTTCAGTACCATACTGTGTCTAAAAGCTCTTAGTCTAAAAACGATATGTTGACTGTCAACAGGGCCTTCTCCTCAAGTCTAAACCCCATGGAAACGGCCCATAGCTCCAGGGCTTTGAACTGCTCCAGGAACATCCAAGCTGCCCTTACAATGTCAGAGTGGGGACTGCCTAACATTTCATATTCATGGAGGACAACTACCCCCTTATGAATGGCATAATTACCTTTACAGAGGGTTAAGCTACTCAACCAAGCCTGATGGTTGAAGTACTGTATGCCTGTTTATGTGTTTTATTGTCAACCAAGCCCTGAGGGTGAATTGATTCCTATCAGCCTCTTAGCCAATGGGACTGCTGTATCACCCAGGAAAAGGAGCTTTTCTTCATAATGTGTGTGTGTGTGTGTGTGTGTGTGTGTGTGTGTGTGTGTGTGTGTGTGTGTGTGTGTGTGTGTGTGTGTGTATGTGGTAATACAGATGCATGCAGTTTATGCATACAGCTTGTCTGAGTGCTTAACTGATTGCAGGCTGGTTAAGAAGAAATGCTAAACAGTGAATACATCATGACTTCCTATTGTACCTGTTTTGGTTTTAGAAAAAAAGGAAGAAACCCTTGAATAAGATAATGGGTTTGTTAAAAAGCATTCATTAAAATGTTGATACTAAGCAAAAAATCCCCCTGTGGATCAAGAATGCTAAATCAATTTTGTTATAAAATTGGGATAAAATAACTAAGAGTTTGAATGAATATTCAAATTTTATAGAGACTTTAACGGCCGATTTACTTGCAGTCTTTCCTCCCGGCAGTTTAAAAATAAATCATATCACATTTATTATAAGATCCTGTTTAGTTACCTTCGTTAGGACGGCACTTCTGCCGATTCCCATATGCGTGGATCATTAAACATGCTATACAGTTCCCTCCTCAAACAACTGCAACTTAAAAACCCACTGGGGCCACTTGGGGCCGCTTGGCCCCGCAGCACCCTGATCCACACTGGCACCTTCGCTTCCGTGGGTGTCCTAAAGGTCATAGGTGACGGGAGGCCGTGCGTCCCCCTGATCCCTCTGAAGAGGCCCCTTCTGCCGGCTACCTCATCCCGCTAATTGCCCACAAGCCATACTGTAAATGGACCACTCCTGCTGATCAGCCTAAACCAGGGGGACCCATGGATGGATATATGGGGATGTATGGAGAGGGATGGAGGTGGTGGTGGGGTGGGGGGATGTCAATAGGCCCGCAGCGGCCCTCCTGCGGAGAGAGTCCTGATCCTCTTGGTGGGGGTGGGGGTCTAAAGCACCGAACTAACACCCTTTCTCATTTCTAGTCTTTAACTCCTTACACAACATGGTCTTATCCATTCCCGAGCGGATGATTCTAGAACCACACACACACGCGCTCGCGCGCACACACGCGCGCACACACACACACACACACACACACACACACACACACACACACACTAGCGGTGTGTGACTGAAAGGCTAATCAGAGGCCTCTATGTTTGGCGCTGGAAGCTCAGTGTGAGTTTTGTTGCTCCGTCACTTTATGGGTTTATCAACAGAACCAATATGAGGAAACACCTCATGTGTACCTTTCATTGTTGAAGGTAGTTCTTTATCTGTATTTGTCCCTCTGCAAGAGTAACTCTAGTTAGCACAGCTCTGTGTATATCTGTATTATTTATAGATAGATTGGATTTAACAGTTAATGAACATTAATAAATACATTTTAATATATAATTGTAATCAAGCTTGAATTAAAGAATCAATAGGCTAGACAAAAGTAAGATTGATTAGTTTTACCAGGTTAATACACATTGATTAAGTTTACATACACTTTTTTAAGCTTCAATGTGTTTAAAAAGGCCAAACCCAAACTGTAATATAATAAAACAATTAGCTAACAAGATTTACAATTAGATCTACAATCACAAATATGAAGCATCATCCACCGCCATTTATTTAAATTGTCCTTTATCTTGCTATATAGAGTAAATATCAACAAATTATTCATCTCTAAAGGCATACACTTATTTATCACACATTAATACAGAGTTTAAATGGTACAGATTGGCCTTAAGTCAGAAACACACACACACGCATACACACGCATACACACACACACACACACCCACACACACTATGGCACAATGCAGTAAGCAGCAGCAGCAGCAGCAGAGGTGTTTGCGCTGTAATTACTGCTACACTGTCCTGGTGCGGACCACAATCTGGGTGATCCTATTGTTGGCTGCACGAGTCCGCTCCTTCATTAGCACGCATACACCCATCCTCCCTCCCACCATACACCCACTAAAACCTCATCCAAAAGGCTGCCCACACGCCCACCTATCCACCCCCACCCACCACCACCACCCCTCACACAAGAGAAGTGTGCTGGCTTCACAATGGAGGGCTGCACTCTGGCCACAATTAGCCCAGCGACGGTAAGCCTCGGCGTGGGCCAGGAAGCGTGCCGAACAATGGGAGCCCAACTTTTATACGACACTTTAAAGCAAACATGGGAGTCTGCCGGCCCGTGACTCAGTCCACCCCCCCCCCGCCCCCGCCCCATCCGCCTGACACCTCAACGACTCTTCATCGCCAGCCCTTTGAGCGCTGGAGGGTGGGGGGGAACAATCAGTGATTCATTTTCATTTATTGGCTCACTCATTAATTGGAGGGACAAAGTGTGGCCACTGAAGCAGCTAGGGAGTGTTACATAGCGAGAGACAGGGAGAAATCAACAGTAGGGCAGGGCCTTTATTGAAATCCCCCTGCTGGTCATTCAGGCGGCTCTGTCAATGATTATAAGCGGATCAATACAGTGAGGGCAATTGCTGATCTATGAATGTGTGTGTGTGTGTGTGTGAGAGCAGACTTGGGGCCCTCCCCTTTTATTTGACTCTACTGTAAACCGTTCTGGGTGAAAAGGGGGAGAATCCCTAATAGGATGTTTCCTGAGTGTAAAGAAAGCCCCCCCCCCCCCCCCCCCCCCCTCCCCCTCCCACTGAAAAAACAGCTCTGGTCGTGTTGTGTGCTGGCCAAACAGAGAAGGATATTTCTCCTCTAATCTGTGATTTAGCTAACGTTAAGTCATACTCTCTCAGAGATAACAGCCAATTACATTTTTTGTTTTAAAAAGCAATCTTCTTTGCCTCCATCCGTTAATTATTTGCCTTCTGACGTGCGACAGAGCTTTGAGCCAACAGGTTTGAATGGAGCTGAATCCGAAGCTGTGCTCGGGGAGCCACGGTAACGATCGGTAGGCTTAGCTGAACCCAATGAGGTTGTTCCCCATCGACAGGGTGATCCCGCTATCAGATAAGCTAACAGATCCGTGCAGGGCTCATGCTGTAATTGAGTTGTTCTACGTGTTGTACTGTGTGAGTCCATCCATACGGGTTTGTGTGTGTGTGTGTGTGTGTGTGTGTGTGTGTGTGTGTGTGTGTGTGTGTGTTTTTGTGTGTGTCCATCCGCGTGTGTGTGTCCATCCATGTGTGTGTGTGTGGGGGGGGGGGGGGTCCATCCATGTGTACAGCCTATACACACACACACACACACACACACACACACAGCGCTGCCTTGTCTCTGTGCTCTCCACGTGAACCAGCGGATTGTGGGGGGTATGCGCCCCGTG